>CAUYRH010104646.1:0-10227 GCA_963574655.1 Perodicticus potto
TGGAGTGCAGCAGCATGGCCATAACTTACTATAACCTTGAGCTCCATCCTCCTGCCTACAGGTGCATGCCACTATGCCTGGCCATTTTTTTTTTTACATTTAACCTTAGTCAAAAGGCTGAGGAGTGATTTTATTTTTTTAAATTATGGATTTATATGTATAGTTGGTCCTCTGTAGGATTCAACCAACTGTGGGTAGAAAATATTCAGGAAAAAACATTCCAAAATGTAAAACTTGAATTTGCTGCTTGCCAAATACTGGTTTGATGCAAATAAAGGGATGTGTAGATATTCTATTAGGTGTTACAAATAGTCTGGAGATTATTTAAAGTATATAGGAAGGAGTGTGTAGGTCATATCAAATACTATGTCATTTTATATCAGGGTCTTGAGCATCTTTAGATTTGCTATCCTAAGAGGGTCTTGGAATGAACCCTCCATAGATACCAAGGAATGATTGTATATTCTTTGGGAATCCTGAGTGCCTAAGTTAGGGGTGCTGTCCTCTAGAAAGGATTCATTTGCTGTTTGGTCTTATGCTCTGGTCAGCAATAATAATACTTATTATATAGGTTAGTTAAAAATATTAAAAGAGGGCTGGGTGTGGTGGCTCATGCCTGTAATCCTAGCACTCTGGGAGCCTGAGGTAGGAAGATCACTTGAAGCCAGGAGTTCGAAACCACCTGAGTAAGAGTGTGATCCTATCTCTACTAAAAATAGAAAAATTAGTTGGGTATGGGGGTGTGTGCCTGTAGTCCTAGCTTCTCAGGAGGCTGAGGCAGGAGGATCACGTGAACTCAGGAGTCTGAGGTTGTTGTTAGCTAGGCTGATGCCGCAGCACTCTAGCCTGGGTGACAGAGTGAGAGTTTGTCTCAAAAAGAAAAAAAAAAATTAAATGAGATGCTAGATGCACAACACTCAGCTCAGCACTTGACATATAGTAGGTGCTCAGAAAAATCTATTTCTTTATCTCACTGGTGATGATTGAATTCGTTGAAGTTAGGAACCCTGTGTTATTTATCTCCTTGGTCCTCACTCCACCTGGTACAAGGCCTGGCACAAAAATGACACTTATAGATACCTGATAAATGAATGCATACAGGAAATCTCAACTTTCAGAACAGAACTGCCCCCTGTTGCTTAGTGGTCTGTCACACCCGTATGCTGCAGAGCTTTGAAACCTGTTGGAAGATTGACTACAGTTGTCTGTTCTGTCCTCAAAAGACAAAATCCATCCAACAGCTGAGACATGTAGGGAAAATTCTAGCTTTTCTGAATCCCAGCCCATAAGCAATCTACATGCTGGTGCCTCTGAGTCTGTTGTCTCCAAGATTTCCTGACATGGTACCCACTTTCTTCTTATACTAGAAGTCCCCAATCTGCTCTTGCTGTCAAATTGTTGAGAAGATTGAGAAGATTTTATTATGTCATACCATGTCCCGACATGAGGCCCCATATGAGAAGCCTCTTTCAGAATTGGTTCCTGGAAATATTTGTCCTTGTGGAGGAAATGATCTTGTTTCCTCTTTTCTGATAGTAAGAGTTTCAGAACTTAGTGTTTCATTTTTTGCCTTGGCTGCCAGGAAGCTCAGATTTCAGGATCAATCACAGCATCTATGGCAACCCTTAAGACTGCTTTTTTTTTCTTTCTTGAGCAATAAGAATCTATTGAATGAGTTAATCTTTCCTATTATAAAAGTATCTCATATCCTTTTGTGAAAAAGATAAAGCACAGATGGCTTTCTAAACCACGACAATGGCATGATTAATTGAGGCCTTGTAGGATGGTGGTGAGAGCTGGGGTTCTGGACCCAAACTGCCTTATGTAGGTCCCAGTTCTACCTGCTGACTTAGGGCTCCCATGCATGTATCTAGTGGAACCCCAACTCTTTAGTTAATGTACAAGGGAACCAGTGACTAGTTTCAGCCTCTTCTTTACTTTGTAAAGTAAGTTCATAGAATTCTGAAGAGAAGCCAAGGAGGATAAAGATGAAGAGAAAGCCTTTGGTCAGGAGTAGGTGACCTAGGTGGGAACTATTTCTGGGCCCATTAGGGGGTGGGATCTGGGGCCACAGGTGCTAAGCTCTCGAGGCAGGGGAGGGAGAAGTCTGGGGTTCTTGGTAGACCAAGCACAGGGAGGTGGCACTTGGAGTGAGTTGCCCCTCCTAGCCCGTGCCCCTCGGCCCTCCTGTGGGCCAGTCTTTCTAGGGGAGGAGGGCGTTCTCGCTGATGGAGGCCCTTCCCAGAGTCACCCTCACCTCATCTTAGGTTTGGTTTTCCTGTGGCTGCACCAATGGCTTGTTTGGTGTGGCTGAGATATAAGGGGGTGATGGTGGAGGGGTGTAGTTGAGGGAGCAGGTACATAGACAAGTAGAAGACAGTCTCTGCCCTTGGGGGCAGCCTACAGTCTCATTGGGCCCTCGGTTTCAGGGGAAACCAAGCATCAGGTGCCATAGGCTAAGTCCCTAGGTGTCCAGAGGATTTGGGGCAGAGCTGGATTTCAGTAGGGAAGCTTCTGGGAGGTGATTTCAGAGGTAGGAGAAGACGTGGGGAATGGTCCATGCTGTGCTCAGAGGGAACAGTGAAGCTGTGGGTGACAGGGACTACTGATTTATTTCAAGGGCAGTTTGCGGTGTGGTCCAGAGCAGCCCTTTCCCCTTCAAACATGTAGCCCAGAGTAGGTCCCCCGCAAACCTGGCTGAGCCTTGAGATGGAGGACCGGGAACCCACAGCTGGCTCATTTCGAAGGATCCCTGGCATTGGGGTGGAGGATGAGGACTGATAGAGAGGGCTGGACCCACGTCTTTCTGCTTCTGCTTCAACAGTCCTCAGCCCCACTGTATTGCCATTGCCTGCTGGGATAGCCAGAGGTGCTCACTTCCATGCCCAAGCCTTCCGATGGGCCCCCAGTGCTGTGAGCACCTCATGGTCTGATGGGGGGAGGGTCCAGGAAAACCAGCAGCAGACACTACTCCTCTTGGCAGCACCGGGGGTGGGGAGACTTTGAGACATCCAGCATTGGGTCAGGAGTCTCTTTGGGCCCAACCGTGGTGCTGAGAAGGCAGAATTTTTCCAACAGGTGACACATGAGGAACAGAACCATCAGAAAGGTCTTTGTGGGGGGCGGAGACTGGGTTCTCTAGGGTGGGACACAGGGGAGGAGAAAAGGAGCTGGGGGTCAGAGTGGATGTGAGCAGTAAGGCAAGTGTGAGCTGCTGCACCGCAGAAAGGCCCGAGGGGGAACGTGGGGCGGGTGTGCAACTAAAGAGGACGTCAGCCCCAGAATCCACCCAGAGAATTGTGGGGGCAGGGAAAACAAGAGCTCAGCACCCTCTCACTACCCTTCTATCTGGGATTTTTCCACAATAAAACACTCCTTCAAAGGAAAAATGCATAGTCACTTTGCTAAAATCACTAAATCATCACTGCTGGCTGCCCGTGATGTTCCCTCAGCCTCCAGAAGGTCCTGGGGCAGCCCCCCCGTACTGTCTTGGGAGCCTGTCTGCCCCAGATAGGGTTCAAATGCCTCCTCTGGACCTGGAATGATGCTTTTTCAAAAATGTCTCCTTGGAACGGAGAAGGCCTTTTAAAGCGGGTACAAAACTCAGAACCCATAAAGGAAAGCACTATTGGGCTTGACCTCATAAAAATAAAAGTGTTCAGTAAGATGAATGATACCATAAACAAAGTTTAAAGACAAGTAACAGACTGGGAGGTGAAGGGGAAAAAGGAAAATACCTTCAACTTTCCCCCCAAGTGCCTGTCTGTATTAGGAGGGAACGTAGGAGAAAAAAGAATGGGAGGGGAGAGAGGAGAATTGATTTCTTTAAGGGTGGGTCTTGGTACTGGGGTCTCTCCTGGGCCAACGCTGAATTAACATGACAGAAATTTCTTTATCGTCCAGAAATGAGATGACCCGTTTTAGGGGAACTCACTGACAGGAGAGAGCTTGTAGTTCACTGTTTGTGGCTTCCCGTTAGACTCCTGGGTAGGTTTATGGGGACAAGCACCTGACCCACCCCATGTAAAGCCCTTGAATCACTAAGCGGCTGCCATCTCCTGCCACAAACTGTAAAATCTCCCATGGTTCTAGTTGAGAGCAAGGACCACTCTACAGCGTGAATAATGCCATCCCCATTCCCTGCCCCCATCTTCTAGTGATCAAAGACCCTGCCTGACTTAGGTGAGGAGGATGGGAGAGGGCGGCTGCTCTTAGGTTGGGGATATTAATGGGCAGGATAAAGAGTTGCATCAAGACTTGGCACGTTCATGATCATTTGACCTGCTCCATTTTCGACCTGGGCCAGTTCATCTCTCCTTAGGCAACCTGGTGGCCCCTGCTCCCGAGAGGTCACCATACTGATGTTGAACTTAGTGTAGACACCCGATTGGCATAGTGCACTACAGCCCAGAACTCCTGGACTCAAGCTATCCTCCTGTCTCAGCCTCCCGAGTAGCTGGGACTACAGGCATGGGCCACCGTGTCCGCCTCATTCACGGTCATTTGGACGGGTCCAGGTAACAGAGGCCTCCAGCTCCTCACCTTCCTCAGGCGTGCTAGCAGCCTGGCACCTGTGATGGATGCAGAGCCCCTCCCTCACAGTTGGCCTGCTGAGTGGCCACTGATATCCTTAGAGTATGAGTATCTGGGCAGCACAGCTGGGACTGTCCTCTGGGGAGTTTAAACTACTTAAGAAGGGGCTTGACACAAGTCGAGTGTGACATTTCCATTCACGTGAGGACTGGAAGGATGGGTGGGCAAGGTCTCACAACGCAGAAGAGGGCTGTCCCATCATGTGCTGGGAACCCTGGAACTGAGGTCAGCTCTTAAGTCCAGCATGTTCCTGGGCTTTAAAACATGCCAGAATAGGTGCAGGAATGGAGATGCAGCTGCCCTGTCCTGTGGGCCTTGTTCATAGGCCACTCTCGGGATCACCAGGGTAAATGGACCTCTTGAAAGTGTGAGAGTTCAGGGGTGGCCAGACAGCAACTGCTCACATGGTGCCAGGCCCCTCATCCTTGCCTATGTCCTGAGGCAGGTCAAAGAGGGACCTGCTTGAGAGTGCAGATCAGAGGGAGGGCCCTCCTAAGGGCACTGCCATGTCGTGGGCAATGGGTGGATAAAATCACTAATGACAAACTGCCAAAGGTGATGGGAACCCTGGGGCTAACCTCAAATACTGTCCTTTTGACTTCACAACTTTTACAAGATGACTTTGACCATCTGAAGAGGGACAGAACTCCAGCTAGTTCAGACTCTGTTTTTCTGGTCTCAGGTGGCTGAGGATGTCAAATACAAATGGGAAGAAACCTGGCTTCTAATGGAAGAGGCCCACATGAGAAACAGCTGAGATCCTGGGAGAGTGCGAGCCTTGCAAGTTCATCTACTTACATTTTTTTGTCTGTGAGAATTAGAACCATTGGGTTGGGACAGACCACTTGCCTATAATGCCTGGGCTTGCCCTGCAGAGAATAGAAAGCATCCCCAGTGGTCCCAGTGGTATGATTGAGTCACTCTTCAGCAGGTGGGTTCCCTGCTGGCCTTGACCTGAACTGGGAGAATTTTGAAGATTGCGTACTGTGAGAAATGCTTTGCCAGCTGGAATGCTCAAGTCCAGGGCCACTATTTCTGTCTATGTGGAAGCTGGGAAAGTGTATCTTTTTTTTTGGTTTAAACAACATAAAAGCTTCTTTCTCTGTCATGCAGAGTGCAGGGCTGGTAAGGGGCTCTGCAGTGTTCACAGACTCCTCATCCACAGGGGTAGCCTCTTCCTCACGGTCCTAGAAGGCAAGTCCTTGTTCTAGGAAACAGGTTGGAAGACAGGATGCAGAGGGGTGCAAAAGGCAGCTCCAGCTTTCTTTTAAGTAAGGTCTCAGAAATTGCCACAAAACACTCACAGCCCGGGGCATGGTGACGTGGGCAGATCTAGCTGCAAGGGAGGCTGGGATGCGAGGGTTTTATTCAGAGGGAAGGCACATGTGTCAACTGGAGGAATTTAATGGAATCTGGATAAATATGTGGAGGACATCTTGACTTGAACAAAAAGGATGGTGGAACCAATGTGCAATTTTTGATTCAGGTAATGTTCACATAGCGCTTGTTATGTGCTTTCACTATTCCAACTAAGCACTTGTCTTGTATTGACTCATTTAATCTTATAACAGGCTGTGAAGCAGCTACTAGTGGCATCTCTGCTTACAGAAGAGCCAGAAAGCTTCAGGAACTGACTTGAGGGTACAGCAAATAAGTGACTGAGCCAGGATTAGCACCCGGGCAGCCGTAAGGTTTGTGCTCCTACCTCCTGTACTATTCTATCTGTCACTCCTGAGGGGCTGTTGCCATGGAATGCACCTTCCGCCATCCATCACTCAGTGTGGGGTGGGTTAGCCAGACTGCCACCCTCAGAGGTCAGTAAAGGGACTGAGCTAGTTGGCTTCGAGGGTGCTTTGCTGCAATCTCAATGGGACAAGGTGATGCCAGTCACTGCAAGAAGGGCAATGAATGTTGACAATGAACCTGGGGCTGCCCAGGAAGCATAAAGCAGCTCAGCACTGGAAACTGCCCCTTCCCTCATGGTAGGCGGACTTGGGATTTCACCTGTGTTCAAGGGGCAGGTAGAGGGGGGACAGGGCAGCTTGGGGCAAGCCTCAGGAAAAGTGACAGACTGCCCAGGGGATGAGAATGTGCCCTGTGTAGCTCAGGGTGGACGGGGCCCATTGTGATTGACAATGGGGGCACCCCTAGATAAAACATGAGCTTGTGACCCCCGGCCCCTAATGGAGCGGGAGGCGAGGGCCAGCAAGAGTCAGGACTGTGACTTGGGAGCAGTGACTTCTTATGCCGGGCACTTCCTGCCCATGGTGCTGGTCTTAACCCTTCTGAGCATAATTACCCAGCAGGTGGCCTGGGAAAATGAGGGAACTCACGCCTAGTAGGGGAGGGTCTTTCCTCACAGTGGAGGGTGTGGGGAGGGAGGAAAGCCTTCCAGATGAGGGAGTCAAATCGGCCCACCAGGGCCTCGCTCCTTCCCACGGCCTCTGAGGAGACGGGTTACACTGCTACATCCTCTTTTTCAGGTGGCAGTGGTTATCCTGGGAGAGTCAACTGAGAACAGGAACAGTGGCATCCAGGCTGCACAACCGGCCACCTGTCCCTCTGCCCTCTAGGGGCCTGTGGGAAGTGTAGCCAGCATTTCTTGCAAGGTGCTGGATTTTACTGCAGAGGGTATAACGGGGTGAGAGCATTTTCCCCCTCTTTTTCCAAAGCCCCTTTGCCTATCCTGGGGGTGTGGGTGGTGCTGGCAAGTCAACAGATGAAAGGATATCCCTTCTTCTCTGTGGAGGGGACCAGGATGAAGGGTCTCCTCAGTACTCCGGGAGTGAGTGTGTGTGTGTGTGTTTGTGCACCCACGGGTGCACAGCATGTTGGGAGGAGTGGGAACAATGTGTGTGTGGGTCTCTGATGATCCTTTAAGTTTTCTCTTTCAAGCATTTTTGTGAGAAAAGCAGCAGAAGCAGGGTTTTGTGTGGGGCAGCCCTATAGAGGGAAGACCCAGCTAGGACGATGGAGGCCATCAGTGTATTTAAATAGAGGGATTTAATGCAGGGAATTGGATTATGCTGGTAATGGAAGAGGCTGAGAAGCCAACTAGGGGACTGTGAGGCAAGTCCAGAGGCCATGAACAGCTGGAGGCCACTGCCATTCTTAGCAGGAGAGACATAGGGAAAAAGCTGGGCTTCTGGAATCCCTGGAACCGGAACTGAGTGCAAGGGCGTCAGCCCCACGGGGGGCCTGATAGGAAGACACAGTGGATGCTGGAGGTGCTGTCTGAGGTGGGCAAGGAGGCTGAGAAATGCCTTGGCTCCTCTTTTCCTCCCATCTTCCCAGCTCCCGCGAGTGCCCCTTACTGGCCAAATCCAGCCAGAAGACCAACCTCCTCAGGGTTGTTCCCTGGTTGCATAGAGTAAGGAAAAGGCGAGGAAGGCTCTGCAGGTAAACAGGTCTGGGGCCAACATGGGGAGAAACTGGAGGAGAAGCCAGTGGGGAGAACAGGGGTCAGGCCTGGATCCTGGGGCTGGGACTCTCGGGCCTGATTGCTCACAGTGGGTCCATAGCAGAGCACAGCTCTTGGGCTGTTTAATGTCTGGGACTAGAGGACCAACCCAGGGCCGTATCCAGGGTGTCAGACTGGGGCAGCTTGCTCCCTGTTCCCTAGTGCCGATGCTGGCCTTGCTGTGCAAACACACCATGAGTGTGCGATACTCCAGGATGCCCTAAACCCTAGTGAGACTACAGGGACCTGGTGGCCTGGGGTAGGTGACAGAGGAGCTCCTGGAGTTGTCCTTTGTGGCTGGAAAGGGGCACAGAAGTTGGAGGGATTTAATGCAGTGGTGTGGAAGGAGGCAGAGGACACCATGGAGAGACTATTGTGGGTGGCACAGGCCATAGGGCTAGGAGAAAAACATAGATTTAAGAGAGGAGAGAGGCTCGGTGCCTGTAGCTCAGTGGTTAGGGCACCAGCCACAAACACTGGGGCTGGGGGTTCGAACCCGGCCCGGGCCTGCCAAATAACAATGACCACTGCAACAAAAAAATAGCTGGGCACTGTGGCAGGTGCCTGTAGTCCCAGTGACTTGGGAGGCTGAGGCAAGAGGATTGCTTAAGTCCGAGAGTTTGAGCTTGCTGTGAGCTGTGATGCCTCTGCCAAGGGTGACACAGTGAGACTCTGTCTCAAAAAAAAAAAAAAAAAAAAGAGGAGAGAGAATCAACAGGACATGGATACGAATACTGATTGTGACCAGAGGCCCATGACAAGGGGTACATTTTCTTTCCCTGGGTAGAGGAAATAACAATAGTACTAACATGTGATGGTAAGTCCCCAAGTCACAAATTATGCCTGATTCAGAGAAGGTTCCCAGGAGAGGCTGAATGAGCAGATTCTGGGGCAGGGCAATTGGGGGGCACAAGCTACCTCCTATCCTCTCCCGGGGTGTCAGATCCCTGGAGTTGGGGAGTCAGGATTGCCCCCATACAAGGGGGATGAGTGTGGGTGAGCCCGTGGGGCTCTGGGGCCCAGTCTGATAGGGGTGAGACCTCCCACTAGCCTGAGTCTGAGGACAGAGGCATTAGTTTGCCACATGCCTTCCTTTGGGCTGGTCCTAAACACTTGCTAGAGCTTTGGGACACCCTGCCCAGTCTAACAGAGTGGGATCATTCATGTGCCTCAGTCACGGGGACTAGAGCCTGCTGGTCTGCAGGCCCTGAGCCTTTCCTTTCTGACGCGAGGACGCGTTGGTCTGCTCCTTCCCACCCGACCAAGCCCTGGCTCTGATGGTCATCAGCACCTGCTCTTCTTGTGACCTGCCATATCCCCTGCCCAGGTTCTGAGCTTCCTTCTGGGCTTTCCCACCATTCCTGGGAAAGAGGAATTATCAACAGGTCTCAGAACAGCACGGCTTCCTCCTGGACATGAGAAAGCAGAATTCAGTGGTGGCACCATTGGGCTACAAAGCCCCAGGCTCAGGACCCAAACCTGGGCCTCCACCTCAGGCTATCACATCCATTTCACAGATTGGGAAACACTAAAGCCCAGAGAGGGAGTGACACTTACAGTCACAGATAGTGCTGGGAACAACCCCGTCCACAGGTCCACAGTTCCTCAGAGGAACTGAGTCTTCCTGAGTGAATGACTCGTGATGGGGTTCCTCTTCCCTGTGGCACCCCAGCTGCCCCCTGTGCTGCCCTATGGCCCAGGCTCTTCCCCCCCGTGGACATTTGCTGTGTGCTCTGGGCCCTCGGACCTCACAACACCCCCTGCACCAACTCTTGTCTTCATTCAGCCTCTTCTCCCCAACCAGACTGTGGATCTCCCATAACAGAAACTGGGTAATCCTTCACTTGGTGCCTATAGCTCAGTGGTTAGGGCTCCAGCCACATACACTGAAGCTGGTGAGTTTGAACCTGGCCTGGACCTGCTAAACAACAATGACAACAACATCAACAACAACCACAACCACCACAACAACAATAGCTGGGCTAGTCCCAGCTACTTGGGAGGCTGAGGCAAGAGAATCGCTTGAGCCCAAGAGTTTGAGGTTGCTGTGAGCTGTGATGCTGTGGCACTCTATTGAGGGTGACATAGTGAAATTCTGTCTCAAAAAAAAAGTAACGGAGTAATCTCTCTTCTATGGGACCCCAATCCACAGAAAGATCTAGACGTGAGTTGAA
>CAUYRH010104648.1:0-29682 GCA_963574655.1 Perodicticus potto
CTGTTTTATTTTCTTTATTTTTTTTTAAGAGACAGAGTCTTACTTGGTAGAGTGCGGGGGCGTCACAGCTCGCAGCAACCTCCAGCTCTTGGGCTTAGGCAATTCTCTTGCCTCAGCCTCCCGAGTAGCTGGGACTACAGGTGCCCATCACAATGCCCAGCTATTTTTTGTTGCAGTTAGGCCAGGGCCGGATTCGAGCCCTCCACCCTCGTTACATGGGGTTAGCACCCTACTCACTGAGCCACAGGCGCCACCCACTGAGATCTGTTTTTCATTATAGTTGCTTGCTGTTTATTACTAGTAAGACTTTACTTATACGGGATATGTAAAAAGTATGTTTTTAAAGTTGTGACATTTTAGCTAGGTGCGGTGGCTCACGCCTGTAATCCCAGCACTTGGGAGGCTGAGGCAGGTGGATTGTCTGAGCTCACAGGTTCGAGACCAGCTTGAGCCAGAGAGAGACCTCATCTCTAAATATAGCCAGGTGTTATGGCAGGTGCCTGTAGTCCCAGCTACTTGGGAGGCTGAGACAAAAGAATTGCTTAAGCCCAGGACTTTGAGGTTGTTGTGAGCTATGACGCCAAGGGTGACAAAGTGAGACTCTGTCTCAAATAAAAGTTGTGAGATTTTGATGAAGTTTCAGTTTAAAGAAATAAAATTCTATAGTTTTCTTTTTTGTTTTTGTTTTTGTTTTTTAGAACTAACTTAGATTCCTAAGATGGATCTTTGGTTTGGGCAAAACCACGCATTCTATTATGGGGGGGGTTTGTTTGTTTTTTTGCAGTTTTTGGCCTGGGCTGGGTTTGAACTCACCACCTCCATTATATGGGGCCGGCACCCTACTCCTTTGAGCCACAGGCACCGCCCTATTATAGGTTTTGAACATTGAATCTTCCTCAGAGATGTTTAGGGAAAATGTTTCAAATGCTATTTAAATACAAAAAAATCCAGAATACTGTTAGGGCCTTGTGCATCATTAGCCCTGTATCTGTTACATATGAATAACTTTATTTTGTAATTTTTATATCTGGAGCTCTCAGCTCCTAACAATCAGAACTGTATATCTCTTAATAAATAGAAACTTAATAGTTGTGACTGAGTATCTTACTGATAGCAAAGCAGTTAACTTAAAACATTAGTGATACTAAAATAAGTTAGAAGAAAATATTTGTTTTATGATTTACATCTTTATGTATCATTTATACAATTTAACTACTCTTTGTTCTGTTTATAGGTAGAAAACCATGAATTCCTTGTAAAACCTTCATTTGATCCTAATCTGAGTGAATTAAGAGAAATAATGAATGACTTGGAAAAGAAGATGCAGTCTACATTAATAAGTGCTGCCAGAAATCTTGGTAAGAATGGATCATTGGAGATTAGAATAATTCTTCTGTCTATACAGTGTGCACACTGGTGCCAGAATTTTACTAATTATCCATCCAGAAGATGACTTGATGTTCTTACAAAACAGAAATTCCCCGACAGGCCCTTGCATGATGTCTTTTAAATAAGATCTATTTTAAATGTCACCTTCATTGTAAGCCTGATTCTCCTAGGAATAGTTCATTGATTTGGTTTTGGAGTTTCTAACCACTTCATTAATATCAACATTTAAAATCTGACTTCTTTACTAGATTATTAATTCCCTAAGGGTTCATACTTTAATTCTAGATTTTTAACTTTTTTTTTTTTTTACCATTTCTTTTTTTAAAAAACATGTTTGTCGAATGAATAAAATAATTCTAGAATGTTAGAACTAGAAAATCCCTTGGAGCAGTAATACTTAATCTTTTAGATAATCTGATTAAAGTCATCAGATCCTCTTCCCAGAAATATGCCTATAGCTAAATATACAAAAAAATTACAGATAGTTTCCAGGGAGAATCCAAATGTGGACTAGATCTCAGATTAAGAACCTTTGCCTTAAAGCTGTTTGAAGTGCACCTTGCTCGTTTCATAGCTAAGCATACTGAATGTTTAAGTATTTGGAGTTAAAAGTTACTGTATATTTTCTTAATAATTTAAAAGTTCTGGCTTGGCGCCTGTAGCACAGCAGCTAGGGCACCAGCCACATACACCAGGGCTGGTGGATTTGAATCCAGCCCAGGCCTGCCAGACAACAATGAGAACTACAACAATAACAGCAACAAAAAGTAGCCAAGCATTGCAGTGGGCACCTGTAGTCCCAGCTACTTGGGAGGCTGAGGCAAGAGAATCACTTAAGCCCAAGAGTTTGAGATTACTGTGAGCTGTGACACTATGGCACTCTACCGAGGGCAACATACAGAGACTCTGTCTCAATAAATAAATAAATAAAAGTAATGACAGGTTTTTATGTTTCGCTGTATGTTAATTTGGGTAGAAATTTTTCTACTGATACTTGTTTTATGAAGAAAGAATTCTATTAAGAGTACTATACATTGGGCGGCACCTGTGGCTCAAGGAGTAGGGCGCCAGCCCCATATACTGGAGGTGGTGGGTTCAAACCTGGCCCCAGCCAAAAACTGCAAAAAAAAAAAAAGAGTACTATACATTAAATAATGCCTATTATTGGTCTATTTCATTGAATGCTAATGAGAAAATTAATGACAAACATTTGTTTTTACAGTTTAAATTAATTACATTTTACGATTAAATAAGTTTGTTTTATAAAAGAACAAACTCTTTGTAAGAATAAACTTTTATAAGCAACAGAAACAGTACTCAAATTGAGAAGGAAACATTGTAAGAGGCAACTTTGTGAAGCTTTTTACAAGTTTCTACTTTTCAGCATGTTTTGTAAAATTAACAGGTTGGATTCTGTGCTTGATTTCTAAAAGTTTCTTTATACTTTGAAGATATGAGGCTGATTTTAGATTTATGATTTTCATGGTAACCTAAATATGCAAGTGTTACATATAGTATTTATTCTGTGAATGCTCTTCTCTTTCATGTTTTTTAATAAGGTTGCTAATGTTAACAATACACCAAAACGGCATATATGAGCAACAAACTGCATCATGTACTTGTGAAAATGGTCATTAGGCCAGGTGTATAATCCCAGCACTTTGGGAGGCAAAGGCAAGAGCATTACTTGAAGCTGGAAATTCAAGACCAGTCTGGGCAGCATGGCAAAATTATGTCGCAGGAAGAAAGGGAGGAAAGGCAGGAGGGAAGGAAGGAACTTTCATTGATTGATTGCAGTATTTCGTTGTAGAACTCCCCTTTTCCTTTGAATGTTTTAAAAGATTCTGTTGTTCATATTAGACTGATTTTATTTCTTCATGGCTCTCAAAGGTCCCTTTCCTCACTGCTCAGTGAGATCTATATTTTATTTTATTTTCATAATAATAAAATTTTATTATTTTTTACTATCTCTCTTCTGGTTTGTGGTCTGAAGATCACATTGATGACTAAAAAATTCAAAAACATTGGTTGTGGCTGGGCATGGTAGCTCACGCCTGTAATCCTAGCAATCTGGGAAGCTGAAATGGGTGAATTGCTTGAGGTCAGTTCAAGACCAGCCTGAGCAAGAGTGAGACCCCATCCATCTCTACTAAAAATATAAAAAACTAGCTGGGCATTGTGGTGGGCCCCTATACATGGAAGGCAGAGGTAGGAGGATTGAGTTGAACCCAGGAGTTTGAGATTGCTGTGAGCGAGGCAGAGGCCATGGCACTCTAGCCTGGGGCAACAGAATGAGACTCTGTCTTAAAAAATAAAATTCTTTTTTTTAGAGATAGAGTGTCACTTTGTCATCCTTGGTAGAGTGCTGTGGCGTCACAGTTCACAGCAACCTGTAGCTCTTGGACTTAGGCGATTCTCTTGCCTTAGCCTCCCGAGTAGCTGGGACTACAGGTGCCTACCACAACGCCCGGCTATTTCTTTGTTACAGTTTGGCTGGGGCCGGGTTCAAACCCACTACCGTTGGTATATGGGGCCGGCGCCCTACTCACTGAGCCACAGGCGCTGCCCCCCAAACAAAAAAATTCTCAGTTGTGTAAAAGTCTAGAGGATCAGTCAGATTGTTTGCTTTGCAAAGTTTCCTACACTTAACAGAAAATATATGTACTAACTTCCTTAGACTTTCATTTTCAGAGTTTCAAGTTTTGGTTTGGAAATTGTATTTGTTCACTTTAATTATGCTCTGTATTATCAGTTCCAAAGAAGTGCTTTGGTTAAAGAAAGAATCCTTATGCATAACTTCTCGAGGATCAGGCTGTGCCATAACCTATTCTCATCTGTGTATAACATCTAGGACAGTGGATTGCCCAGTCCTGTGCTCTGCAGCCTTGGATGGGCTTACCCAGAAAGCAGCTTCTGTGTCAGAAGCAGACATTCATAAGGGAGTTTAAGGATTTCATAGATATCCTTAATTCATGTAGTTTTCAGATGAAGTAGTGTTTCAATCTTTTTCAGTTAGGTAATACTAATGATTGCTAGTAGGGTCATGTAATAAAAGTATTTTTTCCACTATCTAGATTTATTGAGGAGTTACAGTGAAAAATGTCTACAGATATTTATGACATGCTTTTTCTTTTCTTTCTGGTTATGAAGGCTTGGAACCTGGCAAACAGATTAAACTGGATTCCAGTGCGCAGTTTGGATATTACTTTCGTGTAACCTGTAAGGAAGAAAAAGTCCTTCGTAACAATAAAAACTTTAGTACAGTAGACATCCAGAAGAACGGTGTTAAATTTACCAACAGGTTCGCAAGTCTGTTTTTAAGCCTTCAGTTGTTTCCTGGATTCTCTGATGTAATCTGAATGTTGTGTGATAAGGGAGTTTTACCTTATTTATTATTCATTAATATAGGCATCAGGTAAAATACAAGCTTTCTTTTCTTCTAGTAGCTAGTCAGGTGTCTCTGCATCATTTGGTAAATAATCCATTTTTCCACATTGGCTGAAGTGGTCCTTTGGGTCTGTTTCAAAGACGGCTCTTCCCCTTTTGTCTCACCATTCTTTCATCAATACAAAGGATGTAAGGATGTTTTCTCACATCATGTTTCCATGTCTAGTATAGCTAGTTTCACTTCATGTCTCTGCTTTAGTTTTTTGCATATGTTTAGTTTTTTCAAGAAATCTGTCATTGATCAAGCCAAAAAATTATTTTACCAGCCTCAATGAGATCTTTCACTAGATTATAGCTTTTTTTTTTTTTTTTTGAGACAGAGCCCCAAGCTGTCACCCTGGATAGAGTGCTGTGGCATCACAGCTCACAGCAACCTCCAATTCCTGGGCTCCAGCGAGTCTCCTGCCTCCGCCTCCCAAGTAGCTGGGACCACAGGCGCCCGCCACAATGCCCGGCCATTTTTTGGTTGCAGCCGTCATTGTTGTTTGGCGGCCCAGGCTGGATTTGAACCCACCAGCTCAGGTGTACGTGGCTGGCGCCTTAGCCCGTTGAGCCACAGGCGCCGAGCCTAGATTATAGCTTTTAAAAGTCATGTTTCAGCATTCTCCCTAGGGCGACTGAGTGAGACTCCGTCTCAAAAACAAAACAAAAAGCAAAAAACTCCCCATGGGTATATATGAAAGAGATTAGATTAAATAGCCATATAGTTTCAAAAGTGAAAAATTCATTCATAGATTGTGACCTCCACCTTTGCTTTGATGTCTTACAGCTTTTGTCCTTTCACACACTGACTGATCTCACTTTTATTTATATCTTTGCCTCTTGTTTTTCTTTAATTCTTCCCACTTCTTGTTTTATGTAGACCTTTGTGTTGCTACTTGCCCATGTACTATTCTTGAGCTATTATGCCATTGACCTGTTTCGGGTTCACAGTTGCCTCGGTGAACTGATTTCCTCCTACTTCTAATAATTAGTTCTCCTTTCCTTTCTCCTCTCTGTCCCTTCTTTTTATTCTTAATTTCATTTCCTTCTTGGATGCCAAGGAATACTTTTTTCTTCCATTTTATTTTTATCTGGTCTTCAATTTTTTTTTTTTTTTTTTTGAGACAGAATCTCACTTCGTTGCCTCCAATAGAGTGCTGTGGCTTCACAGCTCACAGTAACCTCAAACTCTTGGACTCAAGTGATTCTCTTGCCTCAGCCTCCTGAGTAGCTGGGACTACAGGTGCCTGCCACAACACTTGGGTGTTTTTTTGTTGTAGTTGTCTTTGTTGTTTAGCAGGCTCGGGCCAGGTTTGAACCCGCCAACCCCAGTGTATCTGGCTAGTGCCCTAGCCGCTGAGCTACAGGTGGCGAGCCTGCCTTCAATATTTTTATATTTCAAACTTGCAATTCATTTTCTCATCACGTTGTTCAGTAAGATTTATTTTTTAAAACATTTTCCTCATTTTGAAAACTGGATAGTTATGCTACAGTAATGAGAAGTAGCATCTGTGTGTGTGTTTTAAAAGGGGTGGTGGCCTCTATTCTAAATTAATATTCCATTCAAATATTTTGTAAAAGGGCACAGATCACAATTTTACTCAAGGGAGTAATAGTTATAGCAAGAATTGTGCTAATGTGTTTATTCCAAACAGCGTCAAAGAACATTAGTAGACTGAATTGCAGGCACATTTACCCCTGATGAGTTGCCCATTTTCCACTTAGGTTTCTATTTTATTGTTTTGATGCTTCATAGGATAGATATTCTGGATATGTTTATGTAGTACACATTACTTCTAGTAGATGTTTTAATATTTTTAACAATTCCATTATCTTGATTTGCAGTAAATTGACTTCTCTCAATGAAGAATATACCAAAAATAAAACTGAGTATGAAGAAGCCCAGGATGCCATCGTTAAAGAAATTGTCAATATTTCTTCAGGTAAATTTAATGGAACCTATATTGGTAATAGAAAAATCATCAAGATATTTGAAGCATGTTTATGTGTTTTTTTTTTTTTTTAAGCCATTACATACTGTACTTCTTCAGTATGTTAGATTCCCTATAAAATAAGGCATGGTATATTATACTAGGAAATGTAATTGGAAATTACTTCTGTACATATAATAGAAAGATAAGATAGTGCAGGCTGAGGAATGGGAATACCGTAAAGAACAAAAATCTGCAGAAAAGCACATGCACCAACGTTGGCGGGTTCAAAACCGGCCGAGGCCAGCTAAACAACAATGACAACTGCAACAAAAAGTAACCAAGTGTTGTGGTGGGCACCTGTAGTTCCAGCTACTTGGGAGGCTGAGGCAAGAGAATGGCTTAAGCCCAAGAGTTTGAGGTTGCTATGACCTGTGATGCCACAGCACTCTACTGAGGGCAACATAATGGGACTCTGCCTCAAAAACAAAAATAAAAAATCTGGTTTTCTTACTGTGAACTTACTCTTGTCAAAATGTTAATCTCATGTGCTCCACTAATTCATCCACGTTTCTTTCTTTCCTTTTTTTCTTTTTTTTCTCTATCTTCTTTATTCTCTTCTTACTTTTTTAAAACAATGTTTGTTGCTTTAGCTAGTATGCAGTGGTGCCATAGCTCATTGCAGCCTTGCAACCTCAAACTCCTGCGCTCAAGCAATCCTCTGGCCTCAGCTTCCCATGCAGCTGAGACTAGGCAGCCACCACCACACTCAGATAATTAGTCTATTTTTAGTAGACATGGGGTTTTGTTCTTGCTCAGGCTGGTCTTAATCTCCTGAGCTCAAGTGATCCTCCTGCCTCACCCTCCCAAAGTGCTAGGATTATAGGTGCGAACCACCATGCCTAGCCGTAATTCTTACAGGTTTCTATGGGTACATGCTAGGGTAATGAGTTTCCTTTTCCTTTAAAAAAATTGTTAGGTAGAAGACTAAATTTTAAAAGAGGAAGAGAATTATGCATATTCAACCATTCACAGGTTAATTTTTGTTTTATAAATATTCTTTCACTTTTATAGGAAAAAGGGGAATCAATGAGTCAAATTTTTTTTGCAGTTTGATTAAACTCATTATTTTGTGTTTTCCTAAAAGTAAACACTCTTCCTTGAATGTTCTGTACAGCTTTTTTTTTTTTTTTTTGCGATAGAGTCGCACTTTATCACCCTTGGTAGAGTGCCATGGCATCACACAGCTCACAGCAGCCTCCAACTCCTGGGCTTAGATGATTCTCTTGCCTCAGCCTCCCGAGTAGCTGGGACTACAGGCGCCCACCACAATGCCTGGCTATTTTTTGTTGCAGTTTGGCTGGGGCTGGGTTTGAACCCGCCACCTCCGGCATATGGGACCGGCGCCCTACTCCCTGAGCCACAGGCGCTGCCTTAGTCTGTGAAGCTTTTGACATAATTGCTATCAGTGTGATAGTCCACAAAACATGTGGACCTGTTGCACCAACCCATCCAACCTGTTAATACTTAGAATCTATAAAAATGTAACTATTGCTAGTAGTAGTCTTTACCTATTTTATTATTCATGTGTCAGGTATGCCTTTTTAATGTACAAAATAGCTTTTAGTTTTAATACATGTAGTAAAATGTGTTTTTTGTTGTTGTTTATTTTTATTTTTTTGAAACAAAGTGTCATTCTATCACCCTGGGGTAGAATGCTGTTGCATCATAGCTCACAGCAAATTCAAACTCTTGGTCTCCAGCAATCCTCTTGCCTCAGCCTCCCAAGTAGCTGGGACTACAGGCTCCTGCCACAATGCCTGGCTAGATTTTTCCATTTTTAGTAGAAATGGAGGGGACTCTCTCTTGCTCAGGGTGCTCTCGAACTCCGGAGCTGAAGCAATTCATCTGTGTCAGCCTCCCAGAGTTGTAGAATTACAGGTGTGAGCTACTGCACCTGGCCTGTAGTAAAATCTTCACAATATTTATGTGATAGTTAAAAGATCTAAATTTATAGTGAAATCCTCTGCACATGAGGAGGTGGTACAAATGTTTTTGTTACATGGATAGCTTTTATAATTTCATTTTATGACTGAGTAGTACTTTATGGTGTGTCTGTGTTTATGGAAGGAATGGGGCATATGTATATAGTAATACTTCTGTTAAGTTGACCACCCAAGGGACTATAACAAACCAGTCAATATATGGAGGTGGTTAGAATAAGAAACTAGGTTTACTGTACTGATATGTACATGTGGTGCATGGCTAGTCTTATGAAAATTAGGTCAACTTGAGATAGTCCATGTAGGGAGGTGATCAACTATGGAGGTTCTACTGTGTATGTATGTGTGTATATTCATACATACCATTTTTGTCAGATTCTTAAAATGTAGGAAAAGGATGTGTCTTAAAATTGAGTATGTGCTTTGGATATTACTACGCTCTGCTTTTTTTACTTTATCAATATATTATGAAAGATTCTCCTTGTTAGTCTTTTTAACTCTACCTCATTTCTTTATAAGCAATTGCATAGTTTTTTTTTTTTTTTCAATTGCATAGTTTTATATTTCACTGGTAAAGGAAGGCATTACACTCTAATTTTGAAATCTGTTCACAATGAGGACATAGCAACACATTTTAACCCCATGTTTAGTTTTAATATTCCTTTCCAGTTTTGTAATAGCTAACTTTTGTTTACTTTTTAAAAATATATGAACTAGGGGACAGTGCCTATGGCTCAGTGAGTAGGGCACTGGCCTCATTTACTGAGGGTGGTGGGTTCAGACCCAGCCCTGGCCAAACTGCCCCCCCCAAAAAAAAAAAAAAATATATATATATATGTATATGTATATAAAAATTAGGAAGTGGATTTTGTATTCCAAAATGAAGGAATTAACTTACTCTTATAGCTTCTATCTATATTTGTAGATATAAGTATTCAGTATTCCTCTGTACATTCTCTGTTTTTATTTTTATACAGGCTATGTGGAACCAATGCAAACACTCAATGATGTGTTAGCGCAGCTAGATGCCGTTGTCAGCTTTGCTCATGCATCAAATGGTGCGCCTGTTCCGTATGTACGACCAGTCATTTTGGAGAAAGGACAAAGGAGAATTATATTGAAAGCATCCAGACATCCTTGTGTTGAGGTTCAAGATGAAGTTGCATTTATTCCTAATGATATATACTTCGAAAAAGATAAACAGATGTTCCACATCATTACTGGTAAATAACTTAGTTTATGGACTTGGGGAGAGATAATAACATTTTCCTTTGTTGGCTCGGCACCTGTGGCTCAACGGGCTAAGGCGCCAGCCACGAACATCTAAGCTGGCGGGTTCGAATCCAGCCCCGGCCCGCCAAACAATGACGGCTGCAACCAAAAAATGGCCGGGCATTGTGGCAGACGCCTGTAGTCCCAGCTACTTGGGAGGCTGAGGCAGGAGACTCGCTGGAGCCCAGGAATTGGAGGTTGCTGTGAGCTGTGAAGCCACGACACTCTATCCAGGGTGATAGCTTGAGGCGCTCCCTCAAAAAAAAACAAAAAAACATTTTCCTTTTTTTATGTTGGAATAGAAATATATTGAAAACTGACCCAAAAAATTCCCAGTCCTTGATATTAAAATAAGAACATGTTATTCATACTTGTTAGTCATATATTCACATTTGGATTAGAAGGAAGATTTGGAAGGTGGGATATAACCTTATGAGAGAATATTGTATTCACATAAAACTTCTGTTCCTGGAGTTCAAAGCTTTTTTTTTTTTTGGGAGACAGTCTCATTTTGTTGCCCTGGGTGGAGTGCTGTGGTATCATACTTTACAGCAATCTCAAACTCTCAGGCTCAAGTGATTCTCTTACATCAGCTTCCAGAGTAGCTAGGACTATAGGCACCCACCACAGTACCCAGCTATTTTTAGAGACGGGGTCTCGTTCGTCTCGTTCTGGCTCAGGCTAGTCTTGAACCTGTGAGCTCACACAATCCACCTGCCTTGGCCTCCCAGGGTGCTAGGATTACAGGTGTGAACCACTGCACCCAGCCCCAGTTCAAAGCATTTAAAAAGAACATCCCTTCACCTTCAGATCTTACCTTAGAGCCAGTCATTTCAATAGTATACAGTCACTGATGGTCAGGCAGAATTGGTTACTGGAGGACCTCAGGTTGGGTAGCAATTGTTGTAAGACATGGTACAATATTCATGTGAAATTTGAAGAAAGGAGCCTTACACATAGATTAATGTAGCATGTCTCACCTGAGGGGGGAAGTTGTTTTATTGGGTTTTTTTTTTTTTTTGGAGACGGTCTCCTTCCATCACCCTGGTAGAGTGTCATGGCATCGTCATAGCTCACAGCAACCTCAGATTCTTGGGCTGAAGCAATCCTCTTGCCTCTACCTCCTGAGTAGCTGGGACTACAGGCGAGCACTACTGTGCCCAGTTAGTTTTTCTATTTTAGTAGATACAGGGTCTTTCTTTTAAGGATCAGCTGTTCTCTAACTCCTGAGCTCAAGTAGTCCACCCACCTTAGACTCCTGGGGTGCTAGGAATCAACTGAGGTATTTAGAGCGATCTTAACCAGATTCTGGAAAACAAAAAGGGAAGTAGAAGACTTCGGAGAAGTATGTTTTTAGAAAGTTAGTGATTATATTTTATTTCCTGAAGTTACTGATATAACCTAACCCCCACCAATGAAATGCATATTTTCCCCCACAAAGGGTCATGTCTTAGGGCTTTAGTGATTTGAAGGATTTGACCATACTGATTGATTCACTAGTAATCCCAGTTACTAATGAGTAACAGTGTTGAATTAAACAATTAGGTTTATGGGCGGTGCCTCTGGCTCAAGAGTTGGGCGCCGGCCCCATATACTGGAGGTGGAGGGTTCAAACCCGGCTTTGGTTAAAAACTGAAGAAACAACAACAACAACAACAAAAAAAGACAATTAGGTTTGTTACTCTTCTGGAATTATCCTGCAGACAGCTCTGTGAGCCATGGAAAAGTTATGTGTGGTCTTTCTAGGCCATGGTCATATTAAAGGTAAAGTATATTTTTTATTGTTCTTCTTGATAAAAGGCCCAGTGTCAGTTTGTCTGACAAAATAATAATGGAATCATTTCTTTTTTTTTTTGAGACAGAGTCTCGCTTTATTGCCTTCAGTAGAATGCCATGGCGTCACAAGTCACAGCACCTTCCAACTCCTGAGTTTAGGTGATTCTCTTGCCTCAGCGTCCTGAGTAGCTGGGACTACAGGCACCGGCCAGAATGCCCAGCTATTTTTCTGTTACAGCTTGGCCGGGGCTGGGTTTGAACCTGCCACCCTCAGTATACAGAGCCCGCGCCGCCGTCCAGAAGGTTCTTAAGGGAGAAGGACTTGTCCTGGGTATGAGAGTCACAGCAACAACCTCTCCCCTTTATCCTAGAGAAAACGTTTTCCTAGTTCTATCTGAAAACTGGAAATGTTTCTTTATTCCTGCTTTTAAAAAAGCTCTCCCTCCTATTTTTAAGTAAAAAGGAAGCCACCTAACAAACCCAGAAAAACCAACAGAAGGATCAGATCTCATTTGGGGAACTGTCCCTACCTTCCCCTCTGCAGCTGTGTGAAATTATTCAACTCGCTCTTTGGCCTTTATTCCTGAGCTCAGGGCCACTGTCACCACAGAAGCCATCCTGGCATCCAGGGGAGAGGCTGCATCCCTGGGCACACTTCCCTAGAGTGAAGGAGCTGTTCTTATCAGGGGACTATTGTTAGTGGCAGGACAGGGGGGATGAGCCCAGGATTGGGAAGGGTGTGAACAATGCCTGACTGGGAGCAAGACCTGGAAACATCTCCCAAACCACCAGCTGAGACAACACAGCTTCTCTGCCTGGCCCAGAAGCAACGGCTAGAGTTTTTATCGGGAGCTCTTGGGAAGTCACAGAAACAACCTCTTCCCTTTATCCTGGAGGAAATGTTGGTTTCTGGTAAGATGGCAGCTTCCAGGGCTGGGGCTTTGGTGTGTAGCAAATGATCCCAGTCACTCTGAAGGCACGACCCAGCAGACAGTCACCCCTCAGCCCCCCTGCACACCAGGTCTCAGGGGGTTTGTCCATCCACTTGCACTCTGATTTGTGCTAGATTCACTTTCCAGTTCGCTCTCTTTCTTACTGCAGTAAATGTATTTAGAAAGTGAAGTCTGTCTCCTCCAGGGGGAATGAGGACCACTTGTCCTAATTTAGTGACCCTCAACCTTGGCACTACTATCACATTAGGCCAGATCATTCCTTGCTTTGGGGCTGTGCTGGGCATCCCTGGACTGTAGCCATTAAATGCACATAGTACCCACCCCCAGTTGTGAAAATGAAAAATGTCTCCAGACATTGCCAAATGTCCCCTAGGGGGCACAAAAGCCCCCAGCTGAGAACCACTGCTCTAAACAGATGGCAATAGTAAAGCCATGACATTGTGGTTACATTCTTGTCTGCTGAATTTTTCCTTCTGATGGGAACAGGCCTGCTTGAAGAATGCAAAGAAGGGATAATGGGAATCCCTCCTTGGTGACTCAAAAGGCCTGAAAGAGAGCAGAAAAGGGATGAGGTTCAATGTCATTTATATCCCTGTGTCCTACTGACTGGGAACGATGCCCTGATATAGTCAGTGGGGTCCAATCAGTGTAGCTCAGTGGGCTGGCCCAAGACCCGGGCTTGCAAGAAGTCTGGCTGCTATCGGTCGCCTCTGGAGAGAGATGCCATTTACAGTGGCCCTTGCCTAAAGCAGGGACAAAACTCAAATGCCTGCAGGAGTCAGGCAGGAGATTGGAGTGAGTAAAGTGGCCTAGATCTAGGGTAAGAGATCGGGTCATGCCTGGACTACACTTTTCCAAAGTAAAAACCTTCAACCCATTTTAAACACTGAGCTACCCATCTGGAGCTTGGCCCGGGAGATAGGTGCAACCCTCCAAGACTATCTGATCAGTTCTGTGCACCTACTATGCGCCAAGTGCTATGTAGGATGCTGGGAAACAGCAGTGGACATGAGGTAGGATAGGTATCTGTCCTCAAGGAGCTGACATCCTGGTCAGGGAGACAGACAATAAGTGAAGATGAATTTCAAATTCTCTTAAGAGCCTTGAAAGAAGCCGTCAGGTGACAGAATAGAGAGTAATTTGGGGCGGGGGGGTCCTCAAAGGAGGTGACGGATGAGCTGAGATCAGAGTAGGTGACAAGAAAATTATGGGTGAAATGCTTTCTTTTCCTTTTTTTTTTCCCCCCCCCGCATCAGAATCTTGCTCCTAGCTAGAGCACAGTGGCAGCCTTATAGCTTACTTGTAACCTCAAACTCCTGGGCTCAAACAATCCTCCTGTCTCAGCCTCCCAAGTAGCTAGAACTACAGGTGCATACCACCACACCCTGCTAAGTTTTCTATGTTTTATAGAGGTGAAGTCTTGCACTTGTTCAGCTTGGTCTTGAACTTCTGACCTCAAGTGATCCTCCTACCTCGGCCTTCCAGAGTTCTAGGATCACAGGTGTGAACAAGTGTGCCTGGTCTGTGAAATGCTTTCTAAGCAAAGGAAGAAGTATGTGCAAAGGCCCTGTGGTGGGAATGAGCAGACTGAAGACCAGCATGGCGGGATCAGGGAGCAAAGCATGGCTGTCTGGCCCAGAAGAGGCTGGACACCATCTTGCCCCCGCCCACGCCTTCTGGGCCAGGCCACACCTGCTGTCCTCCCTGGGTGTTTAGGGAAGTGAGAATCAGATACCAAAATTCCCACCTCTGTTCTTTGTTCCTTTGTCTCAGCTGTGGACAAAAGCTTCCTGGCAGTGAGCTACAAAGTTATTTCTACAAAAGGCCTTTGGCCAAAAGCAATAAAGTGGGACTTGAACAGAGTCATTATTCACGCCTGATTGTGGGCTGGTTCTCAGTGTAGACTGCCACAGTGAGGACTGACAATTCCACCTTTTCACCTCTTCCCCCCTCTTTAACCCTCTACTTTCTCACTCTGTTTAGCCCCACAGAATACGCATTCATGTTTCCAAAAATTGTAGTTTCTTCGGAGAACAAAAAAGGAATAAAAGGGTATTTTGACTGCCTGGTATTAATAATGCAATTATTTCTTCCCTTTTCACCCAACCCACAGCAGTGTGCGCTGTCCCCACCCTGCATGTCCCTGCTATTAGGCGATGAGCTTCTCATTAGCTCACCCTGGAAACGGCCACTTGCACAATTACAGAAGTGCACGCGCGTGGGCTGCAGGAGGGCTCTGAGGCGACTTGTACCAAATAACTCGCTACATTTGAGGTGCCAGTGGAGGGCGTGTGGAAGACAGGCCTACTTCCAACCTGGGCGTGTTGTGCTACCTACTTAGCAGCCGGAAATAAACCATCAAATGGGAAGAAAGCGGAGGTCAGCGGCTTAGCGAGTTGGGCTGCCCAGAGGGCTGCCCGAGTTCCAGGCAGGGCGAGGCCTGGGGAGGTCGGAGCATATACAGTCCCACTAGAGGGTCCCCACTGCTGAGTGTCTTCCTTCCCGGGGGCCAATCCCCACCCTTCCATCTTCTCAATGATGACAGGAGCCACGACAGGGGCTCTGGGAGTTGGCTTTGCCCCATAAAGTGCACCCCAGCTTTTAGACCCCCAGCAGTCCCTGAGCTATGGGGCCTCTGGCCTGGAAAAGCTGCCACACAGATGTGGGTATTCTACTTCTACCAGACTAAAAATCTCAGGCGCATGTTCATTTAAAAAATGCTAAGGACAGTTACCTACTCAGGGACCATGCTGAGACTTCTAACTTTGTGTCCAGTCAGCATTCTGGTCCCCTGCTTTTGACAATAGCACCCCAAGCTCTTTTTGCGGACTCTTTCTCCTCTGCCAAGGAATCCCCATCCTCTCTGCTAAGGGGCGACCATGTGACCAAGAGTGGTCAGTTGGACTCTGTCACTGTGCCCCGAACTCTTGAATGAAGTGTCAAGGGCAGAAAAAAGAAGGGGTGCATTTGTCCCATTGGAACAGACACTACAGGAGGCTGCCAGCGATTCCTGCTCTGAGGTTCCCAGGACATCCTTGGTTCCTGTCCTGTCCTTTCCTAAGCCTGGTTCTCTAGTCCTTCTATTGACTCCCTGAGACTCCCAATATTCTCCTAATAAATCCTGTTTCAGCTTGAGGTAGTGACAGGTGGTCTCTGCTACTTGCAGCCTGCAGTGAACTCCAAAAAGCCATACTGCCTCATCTTCCCATGGAACTGGGCTGATTCTGTGACCTATTTTGACTGAGAAAAGGAGACAGACGTGTCAGTCTGCGGGTAAACACTTCAGAAGGCCTGGCAACTTTCAAGGTTGGCACACTTGGAAGTCAGGCTACCCTGAGACTGCCATGCTGTGAGGAAGCCCAAGCAGCCAAGTGGACAGCTCACGTGGAGGAGATTAACGGAGCTGCCAGCCGAGAGAGGATCCATTTTGGACTTCCAGCAGATCTCGCATGAAGCAGAAGAATCTCCTGATTGGCTCGTCGCCCATAGCTCAGTAGTTACGGTGTCAGCCACATGTACCAGGGCTGGCAGGTTCGAACCTGGGCTGGGCCTGCTAAACAACGACAACTACAGTAAAAAATAAATAGCCAGGGAGGCTGAGGCAAGAGAATCACTTAAGCCCAAGAATTTGAGGTTGCTGTGAGCTGTGACGCCACGACACTGTACTCAGGGCAACAAAGTGAGACTCTGTCTCAAAAAAAAAAAAAGGAATCTCCTGGTTAATCCACAGAATCATTAGAAATAAACGTTGTTACTTTACACCACTGAAATTGGGGTGATTGTTACACAGCAGAAACACAAGTCAAGAACTCTGAGTGACACTGATTAGAGCCCAACAGGAGTGTCACAAATGACCAATGAGGAGTCAAGACTTTCACTCTCCTGGACCAATGACAATTGAGAGGAGAATGTAACTCATTCATTCCTGTAATCATTCATTCAATTAGCCGGTAAGAGGAGCACTGTGTAAAGACAGACAAGCTTAGAGGGCCCCTCTCCTGGTGGAGGCATCACACACAGTGCCTCAGTTTCCCAAAATGGTAACAGGCCCTGTGCACAGTGTTGTTGTGATGAATAAATGCTTGGCAAAAAGTACTCAAGAGATGTTAGATTTTATTATTATGACACACTCGCGATGCACTGTCCCCAGAAGTGTGGCCATCTGGTAGGAACAAAGCGTCTTAGCAAGAGACAAATTCAAATGCCTTTGCGGACCAGCCGGTTTACATAAATGGACCCATAAGAAAAAAAAAACACACACCTCTCTTTCTCTTGAGCTCTCATTTTACCATGTTTGACAGTGGACTAAGAACAGAGAAATTCACTCCACAATGAGAAAAACAGCTCATGCCTGTACTCCCAGCACTCTGGGAGGCCGAGGTAGGAGGATCACCTGCAGTCAGGAATTTGAGACCAGCCAGAGCAAACTTGAGACCCCAGAGAAATACAAAAATTAGCGTACTCGCAGTGTCAGCCACCTGGGAGGCTGAGGCAGGAAGATCACTTGAACCCAGCCATGTGAGGTTGCAGTGAGCTGTGATGACACCACTGCTTAGGTGACAGAGTGTGACCCTATTTCAAAAGGAAAAAAAAGTCAACTAAACCTGGTTACAATCTCAGGCAATAGGGGATGGTGGGGACTGTGGCAGACTGGAGAGCACATGACCAGTGGGGATGGGTGCCCCATGGGGTTAGACATGGTCCTCATCTCCCCAGTTTTCAGGAGAAGCTGAAAATTCCAATTTTTAAAATGTGAAATGATCATTGTTTAAAATCTGACAATTAACTTTCTAAAAGTCTTAAAAATAGCACGAAGGTAAAAAAAAAAATTTCTGTGGGCTGAATATAGCCCCTGGTTAGCTAGCTAGCCTGCGATGTTGTTCTAATGGAATGACAGAACAGGGAGAAACTTCTTTGTGCCTCACTTTTCCTCATCTGTAAAGTGGAGGTTGGAAGATTTTTTTACATCATTGAGTTGTTATTAGTTCAAACCCAGCAAATGTGAGCTGTGGGAGCATGGATCAGGGAGAGAAGGTACAAGGGAGTTCTCTTTCTGAGGACATATACAGAAATCTTTGACCCCCCAAATTCCCATTAGAACGTCACACTGCTAATCTTGAAGAATAGCTTTTACATCCCAGGTGCACTGAAGGGTATCAGAAGTGGAACATTCCACCAGCCTTTCTACAGGGCCTGAGGTCCTTGGTGTGGCACAGAGGGGACGATCCCTCCTCTGCACGCAATGTTATCACAACACCCAGCTCTAGCACCGGGGAGCGGGTGAGTGCGTGGTACTATGTCCCAACACTTTGTTTTCTGCAAAGACAAACAGGTTTTGACTTCCTTGCCTTCAAGCAAACACTAGATTCAAATCTGCCTGTAGATTTCCAAGTCTTCCTTCCTTTATGCAAAGACTATTTACTGAGTACCTACATTTTGCCAGTATCCCTACAGTCACAGGCACTGTATCCCTAGCGCCTACTTCTAGGTACTAAGGATACAGTGGTAAACAGGCAGACAAGATCCCTGCAACTACAGAACTTACTTTTAGGGTGGTGAGGGAAGATAAATAAGCAAGTAAGTAAACTGAGATAATTCCAGAGAGTGGCAAGTGCTGTAAACATAAAACAGGGTGTCCTTCTAGGCATTCTGGCATTCTAAAGAGGTAATATTTGAGCTGAGACCTAAATGATCAGAAGGACTCATGTCCTTTCCTCATTTTTGGTTTAGAGGTTAAGTATAAAACCCAACCCTGGACCAAGGAAAATAAAATAAATAAATAAATAAATAAATAATTTAAAAATAAAAAATAAATAAAATAAAAATATAAAATATGAAAATAAAATAAAGTAAAACAAAGCTGTCTGCTGGGCTGGGGGTGCTCTTGGAAGGATTTTGCTATCTGATTAAAAGAAAGACAGCAAGGAAGATTTTACTCTATGATTAAAAGAGAAATAGCAAGGATTCCTGCCCTATATTTCCACTTTGTAGGGGGATATGGTGGTCGGAGCTGTGGCAGCTACATTGAGACCATGAGGCAAAGACATGATGAGGACAGAGGAATAGAGGCTAAAAAGATCCTAGGTTCTTGGAGTTCATTGTTGAACTGAGAAACCAGCCTTTGGACTCCCCTGCTTTGGACTTTTTGTTTCGTGAGAAATGTTTCCATTGCATAAGCCACTCAGTCAGGAATCTGATTGCTCACAGTTAATACATCTCTATTTTCATTCAAATAATTAGGAGTCTACTACTAAGAATCCTAGTAGGATTTCCTGTTCTCTGAAATATCCAGATAAGTGGGCTGTAATCTGAAGTCTGTGGGCAGTATCTATCTCTATAGCAGGTAGAGATATCTGGTATCTCTTCTACCAGAAATGCAGTTTCCCCAAAAGAAGCATGGACATCTCTGGAACTTCTGAGGGCTAACTCTGTTTTCAAACTCTTTTCAAAAAGCTCCACTTCTCTGGCACTGGGGTATGTCAAATCACCCGCTGGGAATGACCATAAACCGGTATAAAAAGCTGTTGGCAAAATTTCGCCCCAACACATCTGGCTTCCACCTGGCCAAATACATCTTCGGTACTGTTCGTGGTCCCTGGGGATGACCCTGTCTACTAACTCACACAAACAAGACCTACTCCTAATTACTGTGTTTTGGATAGAATTTATCTACGTTTCAAGCTGGACCCAGGTGTGCAAAGCAGTGGGCCAGGCCTTTTATAAAACGAAGCTCCGTGGCAGAGGCCAGGGCCACTGGGCAATGTGTTTTGGAATCATATTAAGAGACTGTGGAGAATTCAAAACATTCTGGTTGGAGAGAATTCCACGAAGTCCTGTTCTGGACTGGGGAGAAGCTCTGAAGGCCATGCCAACAGCTGTTCTACTAAGACGACATCATGCTGCCTGCAAAGACCCAAGATCTCGTCTGACCTTAAGCGTCTTCCCAAGGGCATCTGTTGCAGAGGGAAGAATATTTAGTTCTTTCTGATAATCACTGAGCAAGGAGGAGACAGACAAGGGGAGGCTCAGCCTGAGTCTTCAGAAACTTCTTGGAAACATCAGAGGTAAGCACGTGGGATGGGCTAAAAATACTCATCAAACAGATTCATGACAGCCTCTGGGGGTAGGTGGGAGAGGAGAAAACCACACTAGAAAACAAAGCACATTCTCTCTGGATGATCGGGGTCCGATCCCGTAGCTTAAAATGACGACGGCGTGCTAAGGACTCCCAGATTTAGGTTGCCAGCCCCAACCGGCTGCAGACACATATATCCACCACCCACTGAGCTTCAGACTCCACGGGGGGTGTCCTCTCCAACCCAACATTTCCATAATGACATTCCGGATCACTTCTCCAAAACCTTTCCTCTTAGTTGCCCCCATTTAGGAATCCCCCGACTCCACACTGCCTGGTCATCTTTGATTCCTCGCCCCGATAGCTATTTGGAGCTGGATGATTCTTTGTCGTGGGGCAGTCCTGACTGTTGTGAGTTTAGCAGCACCCCTGGCCTCTACCCACCAGATGTCACTACCAACCCTCCCCAGCTGTGACAGCCAATATCCCCAGATGGTGCTAAATGTTTCCCGGGAGGCAAGATCACCCTCAGTTAGGAATCACAGCTCTTTCCCTCATTCTGAAATCCAATCCACCAGAAAGTTCTGGTGGTGTACCTCCAAAATACACTCCCATCCACCCATTCTGCTCTGTGTCCACTCACATGGTACCACCCAGACCACTCACAGCTCCCACCTATGATGAAAAATGGCCTCTGTCTTGGTGTCCCAGTTTCTACTTGCAAAACATCCAGCTCACAATAACCACCAAGATCTTTAAAACACAATCATCTTGTTTCCTCTCATGGTTTTTTGTCATTTAAAATAAAGTCTACATTTCTCACCACGGCCTGGATTTCTCACCATGGACCCCACACACACACTTGTCTTCTATTGGAGTTTTGGACAGGTGCTTCCTCTCCACCTCTGGGCTTTGCACTGGCTGTTCCCTGCGTCTGGAATGCTCTTCTCCCAGACCTTCCCAGGACTGGCTCCTTTCTAAACTCCAGGTCCCAGCTCAAAGGTCATGCTGAGGCCTCCCCTGACCACCTGCTTAAAGCTGCTTCCCTCACCCCATCATGCAACTATGTGTCATTGCATCATTATTTCCAACACAGAGTTCTTTACTTTCTGAAACAGCCCTGATCATGGACTTGTCTGCTTGCGTATTATCTGCTTCCCATCCCATGGAAGGCAAGTTCTATGAGTACAGGGTTCTCTTGTCTGTTCCAGTGACAACCACATAGTAGGCGCTTGATAAGCACATGTTTGCTGATGAATAAGAAGAGTATCCTCTTCACCTAAATGGCCGTTTTCTCCCTGATCTCATTTAGAGCACTTTTCCTTATTTTCTAGCAGGAGTCTGGAAGCCTGTCTTAAGCCAAACATTGGCCAACTCATCTCTTTGGCCAGTGACTGATTTGGAGCGAGCATATGACAAAAATAGTCCGATCCGAAGGGACCTTAGGCTGGGTTCTGTGGGCACTGCCACAGAAGAGGCTTACCTTTTCCTTTTGGGCTTAAACCAGAGGGGACGAGAGCACAGTGCCTCAGCAGCTGCCCTGGCACCTCAGTTATAACATAACCCGTGTTTACTGAGGGCTTACCTGTGTCAGACACTGAGCTAAGCACTTGACATTGATGATCTCATCTCACCCTTCACCACAGCAGGAGATAGGTGCTACGATCACCATCTTTTGTCAGATGAGAACATTAAGGCACAGAAAGGTTACGCTGCACGCCCCAGATCGCACTGCTGGGCAGGCAGCCAGCAGTCTGGCCTTTCTAACCACAGTGTCCACGGCTGCCAGAGCCTGCCCACCCCTCTGAGCTAGAGAGAGATACTGGCCCAGTGCAAGCCAGAGCAGAGACGGAGAGGAACAGAGTCTCATGACAAAGTCTGTGCCATGACTCCGGTCTGCCTGAGGACTTCAGGTTATGAAAGTCACTAAGTCTCTTTCCCGTCTCCTTGTGCTGGTTTGAGATTTTTCTCTCCTCTTGCTGTTGCTTACAAGAGAAAGGACCCTGATTACTTTACAGTTCTTCTAGGAAACTACCCCCAACAGATATTCCATTTACAACCTGCACACAGCAGCTGCACAGTAAACGCCAGCAGAGGCAGGGGACTGCCTCGATTCCTGCTCATTAACTGCTGGGTCTGCACCTAACGCCCAACTCCAGCCCACTGCCTCTTCCCCTTTAGGCTCCGAGTGAGGCCTAGTTCCCTAGCAACCGCCCCAATTAGGCAACCACGCCATTTATCAGGATGCCAATTAATTATAATGATCTTAATGCTCTTCCAATTAGATAGCGCCTTAAATCCGGCTGGAGCAGAGGCATCTGCAGATTCTCCACCAGGGCCGGGCACAAGGGAAGCAGGTTCCAGTGATGCACCCCCTTCACCTGCAGGTCAGCACTGAGAGGCCCCATCTACCATATCCACTGGCCACATAAGACTCAGGTCTGGAACAAAGGGCTCTGGTCCCAGGGCCAGGCCAGTACAACTCCATCACCAGCCATGAAGAGGGTCTCACCTCTAGAAGAATTGCCATTGCACCTTCAGTGGGCTAAAACCTCCATTCCGGATCCAGTGACTTTTTTTCTGTCAGCCACATGTGATATTTCAATTTGCATTTTGATGGGGGTGGAGGAGGAGTGTGTGTGTTCTCACAAGCAGAAGGAAGAGGCACCAGGTAATTGCATACTTTTCTCAGGGCAAACGTATCTCAAAATGTAAACCCGAGACTCCCCAAACAGTGAGGTTTTGGAAAGGGGAGGGATAACTGAGGGGCTCCTACCAGTTTTACTATCTAAAACTATTTTCTTTAGTAGAGTGTTATGTTTTTTCTACATTTGGGGGAAAAAGTCAAGGTCACAGAGGAGAGGCTCGTGCTTCAGAGTGGGCCTCTGGAAGCTTGGCTGTACCACTGACCAGCTGTGGGCAAGTCACTGTCTGCTCTGTACCTCAGTTTCCTCATCTTTAACAGGGTGAGAAGCATGGCATCTACCTCATGGGGGTTTTGTGTGGATTACATGAGCTATATACAGGCTTTTAGATATAACATTGCATAAATAGTATCTATCATCTTAAGTTTAGACTAAACTTTTTCTTTTACCTACAAGCTGGTCAGAAAAGCTGATATTCCCACGCAGGACAGGGATTCTGGGCTCCTTTCTGAGAGAGCAAAGGCTAGGAACAGGTCATGGCCAACACTTGATAGTTGGGTGATATTCCCAGCCTGGTTAACACAGGACACCAGAAGCTACTCCCTTGAGGCAGGTCCAAGCAGATAAATTGACCAGAGCCAGAAAAAGGGAGAGGATCCCCAAATCAAAAGGTAAACTTCAAACATCAGGTACTGCCTATCAACTGGGTCCCTGGATGGCAGCTGAACGCAGGGGGTGGGTGGGGCACTTGCATGCACACCCACAAAGCTATACCCACCTCCTCCAAGCCCAGGCTTTTTGTAATCAACTTGTCATTCAACTCTTAAGTTTGAGAACTTAACATGTCATTAGGGTTTCAGAAAAAGCCATAAATTCAAATAAAAAAACCCAAGAAGTATACACGAAGCCTAAACCCCAAACCCTCGCTGACCGGCAGCTGCAGCAGTTATGCCAACATTGTGACTTTATGTACATAAACTTGGCGGAGGAAGGACGGTTCTTCTTGTGCAAAGGTCCAGTGCGAGATCAGCCAAGCCTGCCACCACTGCCTTTACAGCTGCTTACAACACTAAACTGCACACACAGACCGGGGCTTTGGATGAGTTTGCTCTCCTCTGTAAAGTGCAACAAAGCTTTGGAGAAGTCTCTTCTGGGCAAGGGGTCTTCAAGCTGCCCTCCCCACCCCCTTTCCATATTTAATGCTTGGCTCTAATTTAATTACGACCCTCTGGTGGTTCTGTAAGGGGAGGTGGAGACGCAATTCGAAATCCCCTCTCCATTAACCACAAGATAAACAAACTCCCGGACAGAAGGAATCCCAGGGTGTCCTCCAGGGAAATCCTGTCTGGTCTGCTCCCAGTGGCCCTCAGAACCTGCTTGGCAGCAGCCTCCCCTCTTCTGCCCACAGGCGGGGGTGGGGGGCACCGTGGGCAAGAGGCAGGGGACAGATGGAGGGGTGAGATGGCTGGTGTCCCAGCATGCACAGATGAGCAAATACCCAGATTCAAACGTAAGCTGAATGTAATTACTCGGTTAATTAAATATTGACTTTTAACTCAAAAAGTGATTAAAGCAAGCTGCAGGAGAGACTGTCCAGAAAGGGGACAGGCAGTGAATCAGAACTTTCAAGAAGGGAAAAGAGGAGGCGGGGGCTGTCACAATGGAGGTCTGTGCTTGCTCTGCCTACTGGGTGTGGGCGCCTACTGTGCGCAAGGGGTGTGGTCCTCAGTCTCTAGGCAGATAGGGAATTTTGAAAAGAGGTCAGTGTGCGGGTGTCTCCGTAACATTTTCCCACCCTGAGACCGCATCTCTCTACCCAGTTGCCCTGCAAGTGAACCGAAAGCGTCTGGCACGCAGGAGCTAGAAACTTCAACAGCGTTTCCCTGGAACATAACGCGGTGCCTGGCACAAGGGGGTGCTCCATAAATGCTTATAGAACGAAAGAACGAACTACTAGAAGGAATGTTTTTTTAAAAAAGAAAAGTGCAATCCTAGAAACTGCTGTGGCTTCACTGCTAGACTTCTGACACCCTCGGGAGCCTGGGGAAGGGAGCATCTCCAGGGCAATGAGAACTGGTTCGGACCCGGGCTGGAGAGGAAGTTTGCCTTTTCAATCCTATCAGTCTGTGAGTTTCCAGGCACTCTAAAGACCCGGTCCTCTGCTTTCCCGTGTCCTGCCCGGACAAGCCTCACGTGGGCTGGCTTCTAGCTGGCGCTTCGGGTCTAAACCTACAAGGGTCAATGAGGCCCGTCGGTCATGCCCCTGCGACCGACGGGCCCAGGCGCGCTTCCCCCGGGGCCACCAGGGATCGGTGTGGCGTCCGCCGGTCATGGCGCGGCGGGAAGTCCTCGCCAGCTCGCCCAGCCCGCCTGCGGGGTCGAATCGGTCATCCCCCTCCAGCCGGCCGGCGCCGGAGTCTCCCTCCTGCCCGCCGGGTCTCACCTCCCAGCGCAGCGCTGGGGCTGCAGCCGGGCGGTCGGCACCGGCCCTGGCTCACCTGGGCGGCGCTCGCGGCCAGGCTCCCGCCGGGTGAAGCTCCGACCGCCGGCGCCCCGGGCCGCCCGCCCGCCCGCGCCCCACTCACCAGCGCGGGGCGCTGCCGCCTCTGCCGCAGCCCAGCCGGGCCGCGGGGCGCAGGGGACTCCGCGCCGCTGCTGCATCCCCCGGCGAGCGCCGCCGCTCCTCCTCGTCCTCGTCCTCGACCTCCTCCCTTCCCTCCTCCCCGCCCCCGGCCCCCGCCCCGCGCGCCGCCCCAGCCAAAGTCCGTCTCCGGGCCCCGCCCGGGCAGCTCTTAAATCGCCCCAGCCCGGCCGGCCGCGCGGCCCGAGCCAGCCCCCGGGCACGGCGCGGCCATCCCCAGCCTGCCCGCCAGCCGGCCGCCGGCCTCCGCGCCGGGGGAGCGCCGGGCTGGGAGCCGCGGGCGGCGGGGACCCGGGACGCTGGGGACCCGCGGCGGGTCCTGCGGCGCCCTCCCCGCGCCCCCCGGGTGCTAACGCTTTACCTCCGGCTCCGGCGGGCCCGCTAGCCCGACCCTACTGCTCCCCAGCCTCGAAGTCAGGCTCCGGACCGCGCAGCGGGCGGAGCGCGGGGGTCCCGGCGACTCCCGGCCTCCACGATGCCTCTGGCCCCGGCTGGCCGCGCTCCCGGCGCCGGGCGCGCACCCTCGCCGGGACCCACAGACGCACACTCACCCGGCTGACTCGCTCCCGCTCGCCCTCGGCTCAGAGTTGAAACAGATGTGCGATTCGCCCAGGAGCTGGAAATGAGGGAGGGACGCGAGCCAGAGTCGCGTGTGTGTGTGAGAGAGAGAGAGAGAGAGAGAGAGAGAGAGAGAGAGAGCGCCAGCCCAAAAGGACAAATCTAATAAATCATATATCATGATAAAGTCAGGAAGGCCATCGATCAGGTCCACTTGGCTAGAAACGAAGTGAATTCTGCCTCTTCTCCTCTTTTTCCTTTCTAGCAGCAGGAAGGAGCCAAGTGTTCCTTGGGGCGCACCACAGCCCTGGCCGGGCGCTTCCCTCCTAATGACACGTTAATAAATGTTTTCTTTTATCTGCTTTCACAGACTCCACTCCGGTCTGCAAACACCCTGCTGCCTTTGCTGAAAGCCCGGTGCTCGCCGTTAACTACACACATTTGCCATTGGAGAGGCCGCCTTGAGCCCGGAGCCGCAGCTAAATCGCAGGGTACACGGCCTGCGTGCCCTGGACCTTCCCATGCACCCCAGAAGCTCCCTGAGAAATTAACTTGGGCTCAAGTGAAAATAGCCGCTGTTGCCCAGAAATGGTATGAGAATAGGGAAAAAAGAAGAAACCAGCTTCCCCCTAGAAGGGAGGAATACAACTCAAGGTGGTGCTGTCTACCGCGGTTTCCACCGTCCTCGCGCTACGGAGGAGGCGGGAGGGAGTCCGGGCTTTTGAGGGTAGTGGGCAAACAGCTGGCAGAGAACCCACCATTCTCTGCAGAAAACACAGCTGAGTTAAGCGAAAACAGGCCTTGATGTAGAAAAGTACATGTAGGCAATAGTAACTTATTTAAACCTAACAATCCAAGACAGCATTACTAGACCCATTTTACAGATGCAAAAACCAAGTCACAGAGGTTAAGTAACTGCCCCGAGATCCTAACATTATCCTTTGAACCCAAGAAGCCTGGCTCCAGGATTATGCCCTAAATCCTAGCCTATTACTACTTTTCAACCCAGCATCTTGTATGATCTTCTTTCATGCTAGTTGGAATTGTAATGTCCAGGGGGAGATACTTATACTATAAACTTGTTTGTTTATCTGAAAATTCACATCAAGTGTCCTGTCAGAGGCTTGGCGCCTGTGGCTCAACGGGCTAAGGCGCCAGCCACGTACACTTGAGCTGGCGGGTTCGAATCCAGCCTGGACCGGCCAAACAACAATAACGGCTGCAACCAAAAAATGGCCGGGCATTGTGGCGGGTGCCTGTAGTCCCAGCTACTTGGGAGGCGGAGGCAAGAGACTCGCTTGAGCCCAGGAATTGGAGGTTGCTGTGAGCTGTGATGCCATGGCACTCTATCCAGGGTGACAGCTTGAGGTTCTGTCTCAAAAAAAAAAAAATTACACTTAAAGCAGAGTCACTTGCCACCTTTAAGATACTGTGTCTTTGGGATCCAGTTTGTCATCTGATAAAACACTTCCTCATTTGGTATAATCTGGACATCTACATAGTTACTCATAGAGGGGCAGAAAGATATTAAACTACTGAGGTTTGCTCATAATTTATTAAAATAAAAATTCATTTGGGAAAGCCTTCTATTTGAGGTGGAAGGGAACTTAAAAGAATTAAACAGATTAGGAGGTGCACCTGTTTTTGTACAGATTTAGGGGGTACTCCTGTTTTTCGTTACACAGAGGAATTGCACAGTTCTGAAGTCAGGGCTGTCAGTGTGCAGAATAGTGCACATTGCACTTGAGAGGTGGGTGTTTGTCCCTCACCCCCATCCTTAGTTTTCAATGTCCATTGAACCACTTTATGTCAATATATGTCCCTCATTTAGCTTCCACTTGTGAGGGAGAGCATCATGTGGTGTTTGTTTCCCATTCCTGAGATATTTTACTTAGGATAATGGCCTCCAGTTCCATCCAAGTTGCTGTAAAAGACATTATTTCCTTCCTTCTTATGTCTGGGTAGCACTCTGGTATATGTTCACCACATTTTCTTCATCCCCTCTCCAGGTGGTGGGCACTTAGGTCGATGCTATACCTTTGCAGTTGTGCATTGTGCTGTGATAAAGATTCAGGTGCAGGTTGTTTTTGTTGTTGTTGACATAAGAGGCTCTTTTCCTTTGTATAAATAGCCAGTCATGGGATAGCTGGGTGGAATGGTAGGTCTACTTTCACTTCTTTGAGAAATCTCCATACCGTTTTCTGTAGAGGTTAACTAGCTTACATCTAGAGGCCACAGTGTGCAAGCATTCCTTTCAACCACATCTGTGCCAACATCTAGTTTTTGACTTTTCGTAACGGCCATTCTGACAAGGGTAAGGTGGTATCTCACTGTGTTTTTAATTTGCATTTCCCTGATGAATAGTGATGATGAGCATTTTTCACATATTTCTTGGCCATTTGTCTATTTTTCTTATGAAAATCTCTGTTCATGTCTTTGCCCACTTTTTGATGGGGCTAATTGCTTTTTTCTTGGTCATTTGTTTTTCTTTGTAGATTGCAGATCTTAGCCGTTTATTGGATATATACTTTGTGACTGTGTTCTTCCTTCCTGTTGGTGTCTCTTTATCCATTATGAGGGCTCGCAATTAAGTTTGCAAACTTACTCCAGAAAAATTGCTACACACCTCGTTGGTGATTATCACTACGGTCATCTTTGAAGTACTCCCCTTGGGAAGCTCTGCACTGACACCAGCATTTAGTCCATCCTTCAAAGCAATTTTGGAATTCTTTTTCTGGAATGGCCATCAGAGTGGTCGTTGTATTCTTCTTAGGTTCTGAATGTCATCCATATGTCTTCCTTTCAATATTTCCTTTATCTTTGGGTAAAGAAAAAAGTCACTGGGGGCCAGGTCAGGTAAGTAAAGAGGGCATTCCAATGCAGTTCTTTATTCACTGATTGGCTAACAACTCCCTCACGCACAGTGCTGCCATGTGAGCTGGTACATTACTGTGACGCAAGGGCCGTGATTTGTTGGCAAAAGTTCAGGTCAATGTCATCTAACATCTTCATGCAGTTCTTTCGGCACTTCCCAAAACTTGGTTAACTGTCCAGTTGGTATAAATTCAGAATGAACAATCCACCTGATATTAAAAAAGGTTAGCAAATCGTTTGCACTCTTGGTGTGGACTGACAGAAGTTTTTCGTTGTGGAGAACTGGCTGACCTCCATTGTTCACGCTGACCCTTCGTGTCAGGGTTGTATCGATATATCCATGTTTCATCACCAGTGGTAACATGGCCCAAAACATCGTCTTGCTTCTCCAAAACTTCTCAGCAAACTTTAGCTTTCCTTTGTAAAAACTTCAGCTCGCCTTTGTTTTTGTTCACTGGTGAGCTCCTTTGGGAACATTTTTACACTTACTTTTCTCATGCCAAGATTTCCAGGTAAGATTTTCCTAACTGTTTCTCTATGTTTACTCGGTCCTCTGTTTCTGACAGTCAGACGACAATTTTGATGCACAATTCAATGAATTTTTGTTTTTGTGTTTTTTTTTTTTTTTTGCTTTAGGTAAATATTTTATTTTTTGCCCTTAAAATTACTGTACATATTTGTTGTATTATACAAAAACACACACACAGAGTTATTAATATTGCTTAGAATCAACAGTTAAACTTAAAATAATTGACATTTTACATTCAAACTTTCAAATCATAAACTTTGTATAACACTTCATTTATTTACATCTTCTTTAATTTCTTTCAGTTTTTTCTATTACAGGTCTTGCATCAGATTGTTTTTAAACATATTTGAAGCATTTTCTGTTATTTTATTTTATTTATTTTATTTTATTAGTATTTGCTACAAAATAAAATGCAACTCTAATATTTTTATAACTAAAAATCATGTAAGCTTTACTTTCTACTTATATGGATGGAGCTGGAACATGTTCTCCTTAGCAAAGTATCTCTAGAATGGAAGAAAAAGTATCCAATGTATACACCCCTAATATGAAGCAAATTTATATCTTTCAAGCGAAGGCTACAACCCATTTATTGCACAATAAGATG
>CAUYRH010104649.1:0-19973 GCA_963574655.1 Perodicticus potto
CTTGAGCCCAGGAGTTGGAGGTTGCTGTGAGCTGTGATGCCACTGCACTCTATCCAGGGTGACAGCTTGAGGCTCTGTCTAAAAAAAAAAAAAAATACAGTAATGTCTCAGGATACAAAATCAATGTCTACAAATCAGTAGCCTTTGCAGATGCCAATAACCACCAGGATGAGAAGCTAATCAAGGACACAATTCCCTTCACAGTAGTTTCAAAAAAAATGAAATACCTATGGATATACCTAATAAAAGAGGTAAAGGACCTCTACAAAGAAAATTACCAAACCCTAAGAAAAGAAATAGCAGAAGATATTCACAAATGGAAGAACATACCATGCTCATGGCTGGGAAAAATCAACCTTGTCAAAATGTCTATACTTCGCAGAGAAATCTACAGATTCAATGTAATCCCCATTAAAATACCAACATCATACTTTCAAGATTTAGAAAAAATAATTCTTTATTTTGTATAGAACCAGAAAACACCCTGTATAGCAAGGCAATTGTTAGTAATAAAAACAAAGCTGGAGATTTCACCCTACCAGACTTTAGGCTACACTACAAGGCCATAGTGATCAAAACAGCATGATATTGGCACAAAAACAGAAACGTAGACATTGGAACTGAATAGATAACCATGAGATAAAACTAATATCTTAAAGCCACCTGATCTTTGATAAACTAAACAAGAATATAAACTGGAGAAAAGAATCCCTATTCAATAAGTGGTATTGGGAGAGCTAGATATTCACATGTAAAAGACTGAATGGCAAACACACCTTTCACCACTTACAACAATTGATTCAAGAGGGATAAAATGTTAAAACTAAGGCATGAAACAATAAAAATCCTTGAAGAAAGTGTGGGAAAAATACTTGAAGATATTCGCCTGGGGAAAGATTTTATGAAGAAGACTTACATGGCAATTCCAACAACAACAAAAATAAACAAATGGGACTCAATTAAACTGAAAAGCTTCTGTACAGCTAAGGAAACAACGACCAAAGCAAACAGACAACCTTCAGAATGGGAAAAGATATTTGCATATTAGGAATTGGACAAAAGCTTGATAGCTAGTATCTGCAGAGAATTCATATTAATCAACAAAAAAAGAACCAAGAATCCCATAGATCACTGGACAAGAGAGGCAAATAGAACTTTCTCTAAAGAATACTGACGAATGGCTAACAAACATATGAGAAAATGCTCATTGTCCCTTATCATTAGAAAAATGCAAATCAAAACCACCCTGAAGCCCAGTGAGAATGGCCCACATCACAAAATCTCAAAGCTGCAGATGTTGAGGTGGATGTGGAAAGAAAGGGAACACTTTTACACTGCTAGTGGGACTGCAAACTAATACAACCTTCTTTGAAGGAAGTGTGGAGAATTCTCAAAGCATTCATATTAGACCTCCCATTTGATTCTGCAATCCCATTACTAGACATCTACCCAGAAGAAAACCTCCTTTTATCATAAGAACATTTACACTAGACAGTTTATTGCAGCTCAATTTACAATCTTCAAATTGTGGAAACAGCCTAAATCTAACAAAGCCTAACAACCCAGGAATAGATTAATAAGCTGTAGTATATGTATACCATGGAATACTTTTCAGCCATTAAAAAAGTTGGAGACATTATGTCTTTTGTATTACCCTGGATGGAAGTGGAACACAGTCTTCTTAATAAATCATCACAAGAATGGAGAAGCAAAAATCCAATGTACTCAATTCTAATATGAAGGTAGTAGATGATCTAATACAGGTGGAGGGAAGAGGAATGAGGGAGAGGAGAGAGGGATAGGGGTCACAGTGTATGGCACATCTCTTGGGGCTTGGGAGTGGGACACAATTAAAAGAGGGACTTTACCTAACAAAAGCAATCCATGTAACCTACTTCTTTGTACTCTTGATGAATCCAAAACAATTTTTTTTTAAAAAAAGAAGAAGGATGCAGGATCCCATAGAGACCTGTTAAATCTACCCACAAGGTCTTTACTCAAACAAAACTTGCTTCCCATGTGTAAGGGGTGGCATACTCTGGCCAACGTGTGATGCTGATCTGTGTAATGCCCCATCAAGCCTCACTTGTGTAACCTTGGAATCAAAGGATGGGGACTGCATCAGACTAACCCCCGAATTTACCTCCCACCTCCAACTTAAGGCAGGGGTGCACCTAAACTGCCCCAGAGAGACAGCAACCAGATGTCTATTTTTACCATCTGCAGAGCAAGGGACACATCCTTTTTCCCCCTGCTCCCCCATTCTCTACTGGAGAATAGCATCTCTACTTCTGAAAAGGGTTTATTTCAGCTTCCTACTGCCAGCCCACCTCCTTTTCAGTGGATTGAAAATCTGCTTGCCGTTCCTGCTGCCACCACTGGGTGGGTACTGAGAACCTGATTAAAGTGTGATTTGTCCTTGTGCTCACTCAAACATTGGACAAACCTCATTTGAGCACCAATTATGAGCATCAATTGAGAACCAATTATGCAGAAGGTTGTGGTTACAGAAATGAGTAAGATCATTCCCTGCTCCAAGGAGTTTGACTTCTAGTGGAAAAGGAACAATGAAAGGATTGTATTAGACATTGAAGTGATAGAACTATGGGTGGGCAGAGCTGGGACAGTAGAAGGGAAGGCTGATGCCATAAGGAAGCCAGCGCTTCAGGGGAAATTATGTTTGAGTAGGGAAATTTGTTAAATTTAGCCTTTTGTTCTTATGTTTAACACTACCACAAACATAGATGCTGGAGAATATACAAGAAGAAAATAACCATGATATACTGGTATGCCCAGGTTTTCTCAACTACATTTTATATATTGTCCTGTAACCTAATTTTTGCTTTAAAATGTCTTTTAAATCATCTTTTCCAACATAGTATTTTCCTACATCAGTTCAAATGGCCACATGGCACTCCTCACAGTGTTTTCAAACAAAACTTTGGTCTATGGATCACATGACTCACTGGGTCCTGGTCCAGTGCTGGCTCTGCCTGGTCAAACAAGCGAAGAAAAGGGGCAACTTCTCCAAGTATAGGGCCTTTGATCATCTCCTCCCAATGGCTGTCACCCACCAACCACAGCAATGGGGAGGTAATAGGAGTGGGAGAAGAAGCCGGGGAAGGGGCGGTGGGTGCAGAAAATCCTACAATATGGAGGCAATGGAAGAGGGGTTCTTATGAGGCCTGTGAAGATCCCAGTATTCATTTCACCAATCTTCTAGCATTATACACTTAGGTTGTTTCCAAACACAAATTATATTTTATTTCCAGCAAAAATAAACATCTTTGTAATTAACCTTTGTGTACATGTGTGGACATTTCCTTAAAATCCCTAGAAGTGGAATTTCTGTGCCAAATGGTATTAACATGCTTAAAAGTTTTGGTGCACTTTTGCCTCATTTCTCTGTAGAAAGTTTTATCAATTTCCATTACCACCAGCAGTACAGTATATAAGAACATGTTTTCTTCACACACACCCTCTCCACCTGGTTAGTCCTTTCTTTTTGGTCTTTGAGAACTTGGACAAAACATCTGTGCCTCAGTGTTGAGCAGTCTTATAGGAATGAGCACCTGTAGGGACATTGTTTGGGCACATAGTGCATGATGAATAAATCTTAACTGTTCTGGAATCATAGTCCCTGGGGTGGGAAGATCTGAGAGCAGCCTTCTTTCCCCCTCCTCCCATCATTGTATGTATATCTTCCTGCCCTTGAGATCACACAGGGATGTGAGGCAGTTAACAGTAATGGGGCATTTCTAGGATTTCTGCCCAGAACACCACCTAACTCTCTGGGCCCAGAATTCCTGTACCTGGTGGTTAGTCTGATGGCTGGTCACTATGCCTCTCACATCTGGGTACTGACAATGACATGTTCAGACCTGGTCAGGGTGTGTCCACACCTGCGTGGAGTCAGCCAGCTGTGCTCTTCCCATCCCATCCCTGCCCTAGCCAATGACACGCTGAGTCAGGGGAATGGCCAGGTGCTCCTCTCTCCCTCTTTGTTAGACTTTGGTTGCCAACTATGACTGGCCTTTGTCCTTGGACAGACAGTTTAGAAAAGGTCTTGGCCTCCACCTCCAGTGGCCCACGGGGTCTTGGCAGCAGGAGGCAGGCCCAGACTCAGCCTTCAGCGCCTAGTCCATTATTCTGGGCACACCTCTCTCTGGGAGCTGCTTGCCTTAGAGCTTTAAAATCCCTTTTGTTTTTTCCTTTAAGTTAGTGAGGAAGAGATGGTAGGAAACCTGTGTACACCTGTCTTCTCTGAAGAACAATAACATCCTAAAGGGCAATGAAATGTCACGTAGCTACAGTAGAGGACCACCCTCTGAATGGAGAGGTGCAAGGCTGGAGAATTCACCAGCCCCAGTTGCTAGGACAGGATTCATCCAATCGTTTAATGTCCTTTGGTGCCAACTGCCCAGTGTTCTCTCCCGTCATCCATTCAGGGTGTGTGTGTGTGTGTGTGTGTGTGTATGTCCGTGCCCTCGGACACACACCCACACACACATGTGTGCAAGGTGCTGGCCACAGGCAGGACCTTCACAAATGCTGTGGGCCAAATTTTCATCTCTCCCACTGTAGGAAATTCCAGCCACAAACAGCATTAGAAGTTTATTTACTTACACATATAATCGTTTACATAGCTAATAATTTGGTTTATAAAATTCACCACCTGGCACAAGTACATGTTTAAAACATCTGTATACTTCAACTGCAAATAAATCACCCACTCAACAGTGGGCCTTTCAGGCGACCCGTGGTGTTCATCTGAGGCAGCCCTTAAGCTGGTCAGAAATCATTCCAACACTCACAGCCCAAGGCCTGGGCCACGTGGACGCAGCCTCTTTCTTTCAACAAATATTTATGGGGTGCTGAGTTGGCAAGTCGCTGTGTGCAGCGCCACGGGAAATGCACGGATCTGTGAGATGCTGCCACTGCCCTCCAGGAGGGAAGGTGCAGACAGCATAAGCCTTTTCCCTGCAGAAAGAGGCGCCTGCCGAGAGGAGCAGGGCGAAGCAGGCTGCAGGGCAGGGCTGAGGCTAGGAGCGAGGAAGGTGCCCCGTCCTTCTCCAAAGCCGCTGGTGCGTGCGCAGGGCCGGTGTCATCAGGACACCCACCAGCGCAGAGGCCACACTCGCCTTGTCCTGGCTCCCAAGCGTTCTCCACCTTCTCCTCTATAGCAAGTGCTTTCCGCACCTCTCCGGGGGAGCGCTTCTCACTCGGGAGGCCTCAGCTCCTGCGCCCTCTGCTCAGAGGCCTTCCCATGCTCTCACCAGCACAACCAGCGGTGCTTTGTCTCCCACCCTTCTTACACCTGCAGAGCACTGACCAGAATTTGAAATGACCACATGGCATTGGAATATACTTTGACACAAGCTGAGAAATGAGTTATTAGGTGACTCCGTCTTAATGTGGACATCCCAGAGGGCACCTACACACACGAGGTCGTAACACCTACTACACGCCGGGCTGTGTGGTGTAAGCTGTTGGCTCCTGGGCTAGAGCTGTAGAGCATGTGACCACACTGAATTCGGTAGGCCTGCAGTCCCCGACACCCTGCTGGGGACTTTGGGTTGCAGCCTTTTAGGAACCAGGCTGCACAGCAAAAGTGAGCAAGGAAAAGCAACAAGCTTCGCCGGCACTCACAGCCGGTCCACGGCCGAGCTCCGCCTCCTATGACGTCAGCAGCCACGTTGGGTTCTCATAGGAGCGTGTCGTCTACTGTAAAGTGCGCATGCGAGGGATCTAGGCTGTGCGCTCCTTTTGTGCATCTAACCTAAGCCCATCTGTGGACAAACTGTCTTCCATGAAACTGGTCCTTGATGCGAAAAAGGTTGGAGACCGCTGCTGTAGGCAACTGTGATAGAGGCATTTGTGTGACCAGGCACATCTAAGCATGGGAGAGGTACAGTAAAAACAAACACCACATTATAATCTCAGGGGACGGCCACTGTATATTCAGTCTGTCGTTGACTGAAACATCATTGCGCCATTTCCTGACTGTACTTGTCTAGTGTCTCTTCCTCCTAAAATGTGAGCTCTGTGACAGCAGACACATTCTGTCTGGGTCACTAATGAACCTCCACGTTTAGAAAAGAACCTGCCTCATCGTGGTTATTCGAAAGCTATTTTTTCAGCAAAGGAATTATTTCTGCTGTGTCTCACTCACAACCTAAGATGTGTGTGTGATGTGTTTGCTTCTTCAAGGACATCTGTCTGCAGAAGCCCTGGTGCGACTTCACTGTGCGTAGATGGGCTTCAGCCGGGTCTGTGGAGCACCTCAGTTGTATGCAGACTTCAGTGTGGACATGATTTTTTCTGAGAGGTGTATCCCCAGTTAGCTTTGAATTCCCAAAGGGATTTGTGACATCCTCCCAACCCCAAATGGGCAGAAATCTCTGTTGGGCTCTGGTCATCCCCTAGGTCTGAGTCTGCACTAAGGTAGGGGCAGAGGGTGAGAGGGTGTTCTTGGCAACTTCTTGGGGTCAGCATCTCACACACAGCCTGTGGTTCCCAGAAATTCCACTGAGGACCTTAGGAGACACAGTATAGAGGGGAGACAGGAGAGGTTGATAACCACAGAGGACAGACTTTACACATGGGGCTTCCATCTAAGATTGATTTAGGGCAACTTTTCCATTGCTGTGGAAAAAGGAAGGGGGGCTGGAATGAAAGCCTCTCTTACAAGTATTTAAATCTCAGCTCAGTTTATTTAGATAGATTATAGAAGAATCTTTTTATCTGAGTATTTATTAATATTTCATCTTCAAATTATGGAGAAACAGAGCTGGAGATTGTTCTCATGGCGCAGAAGCTTCTGTCTGCTCTGAAGGAGTGCAAGGAGACCCGTGACACACGCTCTGGCCTTTGCAAGCTTACTCCACCCCTCCAAGAATGAATCCAAAGAGGACCCTTCAGTGACTCTGAAGTTGCTACCTTTCCAGGGGTCCCCTGCCTTGTTGGAACCCAGGGGGCTGAAGGAGCAAAAAAAAAAAAAAGGAACAAACATGAGCAGCTGCAGAAGTCTCTGCCCTTGCTGGGGCTCCAGGCATCATGCCAGGTGCCAGGAGCCAGTCTGCATGCGTCACCAGAAGATCTTCGCTCCTTGGCTGAGGTTCACTGTGAGTCTTCTCATCCTGTTCCTAACAGGACACCACCCCAGCAGACTGACTGGCACCTCTAAGGGAGTGAGTAACCTCCTGGTGCCATACAGAAGGGCTGGGAGAGGATCCATGCCTGAAAAAGTGAAATTGGTGAAGAATTGAAATGAGCAGCCCAGGAGCGATACTGTAATTTAGCGGCTCTTCAGGCCTCTAGGTGCAGTTATGTTTAATCTCTGGACAATAGCAGAGCCCTTGTCAACACGTTCCACCTCCTAGGCAGGCACGGAGGGTGCTTTTCTGAGCCCTGCCAGACTCTGTATTTCCTGAGCTCTTCTCCATCAGTCATGTCCTACCCCTACCTCTCTGCAGGTGCACATAGAAAAATCTAGAGCAGGGGCCTGAAGTCTCTAACCAGGGGCTAGCATAGAAAAGGCCTTATTGAGGACCCAGGGCTCCCACTGGTCCATCTGCTTGCTGCAGTCCCTAATATTAGGTGAGTGTCATCCCCCAGGACTCCTAAATCAGACCATGCCCTTTCATTGGCTTTCCCAAGCCAATCTGAGGCATGATTTGGAATTTGAGAGAAATGTGCTAATCAAAGTAACATGTGCATGAAATGAAAATTGTATGGAAAATAATCATCCTTAAATTTTATATTTAGTGTGGCCTTTATTCATATTTTATTTCCCTAAAACTAATATTTTGCTTTCAAGTAAGCAAAAGCCCATATTTAAAAGAAAATTCCCTAAAGTTGGCTTTATGCTGTACTCTTTTATATTCTTAAATTGATTCCAGCATTTGATAATAAAATTTAAAGAGTGTTGGATCTGTCTTAATCAATTTGAAGCTAGATATTTATCCCCAAACACATACATAACCTTCAGAACCACATTTTCATTTATATGATGTTCCTTCCAAGCAAATTAGTGTTGTGTGAAAGACACTGTCTCACAAAGAGAATTTGGAAGGAACTCTTTTCTCCCAAGGTGAAGACATTGTGATTTGAATTATTCATTTTTTTCAAAGAAGATTTTTGATGGTCAGTAAAACTCAAAGCACTCAGCATACAAAATGGTCAATGTTCAATCTTGATATTGAATGCTTCTCATAGACACCATAAGTGCTCCGGAAGCAAATTTATTAACCATAGTAATTAATGTAAAAAGTCTTTACATAATTTAAATATAACCTCCATGGTAAAACTATATCAACCTTGTTCTTTTCTCAAAAAGTTTTGGAGTGAATTAAATGTTATCCACTGTAAAATACTTAGATTTTTTTTTTAATTTCCATATATTCCTTATCTCAAAAGATGAATATTGTAGATGTTAACTTAAATAAGCAGAAGGCCTTTGGCTTGAGGTGTCTGTATACACTGAGTTCCTGAAAAAGTACCAAAGCCCAACTTAGCACATAAATGAGCCAAATCCTAACTTAGATATAAATATATTTTTTGGTAAAAGATAGGCAGGCCCAGCCAATCACAAATAGCTGAAATTCATAGGCAACCAAGTCATCAGATCATGTCCAAATAAGGCAAATGCTTTGCTGTACCTAGTCAAGCTATTTCTGTACTTTACTTCCATGTTTTATTTATAATTATTCACAGCCCACTGACCTCTCTAAACCTCTTCTGCTCCTGAGTGCTGCCTGATTCATTAATTGTTCTTTGCTTAAATAAACTCATTAATTTTAATTTGTCTATGCCTCTTTTTTTAACAAGAGACAGAAGAAAGATGAACACTAAGGAAAAACAACCTTTGTGAAACACATATTTCTGAGCAGATGCTCTTTAGCATAAAAGCACGTGCTGCTGGGTGGTGCTGAGGTGCAGGCTAGTCACAGGCACCCAGGAGGAGCACCCATGTGCACCAGGCCCAGTGGGGACAAGAACACTCAGGCACCACACACTCTAGATGAGTAAAAGTGGCCACACATGTACATTTTCATATTTTCTCAAGTTGTTACCTAGATAGAGAGCTCAAAAGGCAAACTGTATGGTTCATCATCACACACTGATTTAACATCACACACCTGATTACACAGATTCAACATCACATATCTGATTTGACATCACACATCTGACTATCACAATTTCTATTAAAAGAATGAAGGAAGAGAAGGGGAGCTGATCATCCAAACTGGAGGGGTGGTCCTTCTTTGAACTCATGAAAAAAAGGCAGACACCTTCCTCTCCTCTTCAAGTGATATGAGGTTCAGAGACAGAGTGTTACAGTCCAGTGGTGAACCAGAGGACTGGGAGATTTGATTTAAGGTCCAAGGAAGTGAGTAGGCTTTTGGAAGCTGAAGGCAGCTGATGAGATAGGAAGTCTAAGAAAGACTTACTTATTATGCCCCCACCAATGCTGCTGGGGGGCTGAACACACCTTACAACTAGCTTCATCCTGGGTTTCAGAAACCCTGGTCAGGTGGGAGAGAACTGGAGCAAGGAGACAGCAGGGTCGCAAAAGCCAATGGGAGGCAGATAGGAGTGCTGTCTCCATCCTGGGGGTATTAGACGTACTAGGCAAGGCAAAGTCCAGAGGAACTGTGGGATTCTTAAGTCACTCATAACCTAAAGGTTGAAGTCAAAATCTTCTGGAAGCATTCAAGGTTCTACCAGATCTGGGTGTGGCAGCACTACTGTAGGCCAGGATATCTCTGTAAAGCATCACTCCACCCCAGGCTAGAACACCATTACTGTGTAGTTCTTCCTTGGTCGTATCTAATCTTATCACATATGGCAATTTTATCACTTTTTGTATTTAGTTTCTAGGCAAAAATATTAAAAAAAAAAAATAGAAAGAAAAAGAAAAGAAGCTAAACCTTATTGCCTTGTCTGGGACAAAGGTGGAGGTTTGTGGAATTAAAGGAGCAGTTCTCTGCTCCCTTTTTAGTCAAGACCACAGTGATAATGAGGGTGGACCCTGGACATTCTAGTGGGAGGATGAGGGGGAGGGGAAAGAAAGGACTGGCCCTGCAGCCCCTTCTTGCCTGAACTGTCAGAAAAATGACCACCCAATCATACTTTAGGAATTCCTGGAATTGCAATTGTTTGGAATATTTGAGATCATATAGTCAGCCTCCCAACCAATACAGAGAGCCTTGTCCTAGAGTACTAGCGAATGGCATCCAGCTGGTGCCAAATTGAGTCCAGAACAGAGATTTCAGGATGAGATATTTTTTCTGAAATTTTAGCCATGTCCATTCAGGTTATACTTTTAAAATGTAGCTGTCATGATGTGTTATGCCAAGCTAGCAAAAGCATTCCAAAATGCATCAACGAAGTGTCAGACTGCCCTTCCTGAAAGTCATGAACGAACTAACCTATGAGTCAGTTGTGGTTATCACTGAAAGTGTCATAGCTCACATATATTTGATGGTGATAATCATTGTATTTTATTATTGCCAATATCTTGTTTTTTCTTTTGAGATAGAGCAATGGTTCTCAACTTTCCTAATGCCGCGACCCTTTAATACAGGTCCTATGGGTTGCGACCCACAGGTTGAGAACCACTGAGATAGAGTCTCACCCTGTTGCCCAGGCTAGAGTGTTGTGGAGCCAGCCTAGCTCACAACAACCTCAAACTCCTGGGCTCAAGTGATTCTCCTACCTCAGCCTCCCAAGTAGCTGAGACTATAGGTACCTATCACAATTCCTAGCGAGTTTTTCTACTTCTGGTCAAGACAGGGTCTCACTCTTGCTCAGGCTGGTCTGGAGTTCCTGAGCAAAAGGAATCCTCTGGCTTCATCCTCTCAGAGCGCTAGGATTACAGGTGTGAGCTACCATACCCGGCCATTGCCAATATCTTAAGAAGGAGTTAGTAGAAATTGTACACAGGTGGGAAACATGCATATCATTGATTTGAGAGATTAAATAGAGTCCTGATTTCATATCTCTACTATTGCTCAAGTAAATTTTTTTTGTGTGTGTAAACTTTCCTGGTATCTTGGGGGCAGGGGCTCTGGTCCCCTGAGTGCCATGTTACCAAAAAGCTAAGTTACCTAAGTGGCAACTTTTAATAATTACTGTTGTTAATTTGATGATTTGGAAAATATGCAAAAATGTTTACAAATTTCAAATTCTTTATGCATACATCTCTCACTATATAGAACACTTATTTTTCAGGCTAATGGATTTGCATACCTACATTTAACTCAGTGTCTGATTCACTGCTGGATTTCAATGCAATTTTGCTGAATGAATAAATGAATATAGGGGACATTCAGTTACATTTAGATGAAAGGGTTCTGAGGACACTTTACTATTACTTACCATTGCATACCTACTTCCTAGAACAGTATCTGGCCCATAGTCATACTAGATCAATGATAGATAGGAGAATAAATTAATTATTAAGAGAAATATATAAATCAATAATCACTAAGACCAAAAGATCTTGAGGTCTTTGACAAATGGGATAAAAGAGGATTATAACTTTTACCTACATGATTTACTGACATGGATGCCTCAATCCCATTGGGTTTTGAATTTATTAATTCAACATTATTGGAGAAAAGGAAGATTAACCAATATATTCACACAATGTTGCTTGGTACATTAGTACCCAGTAATTCATGTCCAGGTCCAGTTGGAGGGCTAAGCATGAAGGAAAGTCTCTAAGTGTTTGGAGAAATAGCTCCACGCAGACAGTCTCTGTCAGCAATGTGCACATCCTATGATGGCAACTTACTGATGAGCCTTATTGTGCCATCTTGATATTTGCATTAAAATACAGATTTCTAAAATTTATTGCCAAAGCTCCAGAGTAGTTTGACACAATTACTACAAAGTTAATGTCTCCAAAAATTTAGTTGAGCACAGAGCAAAGTGTTCCTTTATTGATTTCACAAATACTTATTAAGCACCTACTGTGCATTTGATACATTTTAGGCATCAGGGATACAGCAGTGAGCAAAACCCTTCTTGCAGCACTTACATTCTAGCAGAAACACAAATAAAGAACGTGTGTGAAGGAGGTTAGAAGGCAACAACTTCTATGGGAAAGATGGGCAAGGGAGGTATGCAACTTAAAAGTGGGTAGTCACTTGAAAGAGAACAGTGAAAGAACCATGTGGGTGTCTAGGCGAAGAGAAGGGAGGAACAGCATGTGCAAAGGCCCTGAGGTAGAAATGAGCCTGACCCTTAGAAGACAGTAGATAGCTATCTAAAAGCACTAAACTCTGCTGAATACTGGCAATATATTTTAAAGAGCAAAAAATAAAGGGTTTTTCCTGTACCCTCCACCTTTATGACATAAAGGCCTGTTTGTGGTTTGGATCTCGGACCTGGAAATGTACCATAAGATGAACTCAGACCGCCACACTGCCCTTAGTTATGTATTTTATTTGGAAATGATTTAACTATCCCGACGGTGTGCTGGAGCCAGGTGTGTGTATCTTTTCCCTTTTCTATGTTCAGTGGCATCGCTTCGGTAAAAGCAATGAAACTGGCCGTGGAGGGAAGGTTTATACCATGGAATTCAACAAAGACTACGAGTCATGGGTTTGCATCCTGAAGAAACACCACAAATCTTTCCCACTGTTTGTACGCCACCTTGGGTTTGCATCCTCCTCAAAGCTTCCCCTGATGGAGGCCTACCAGAAGCCAGCGACTGATGCTTCACCTGGTGTTCTGTTGCAGGGCTAATGTCTGCCAGATTTATTTGGCCAGTGAAGTTAATGTCATCCTAGGTCTTTTGAGTGCAGCATAGTGGCAAGAACATGAATTTTTGTGATCAAGTGGACCTGGCTTTGGAGTCTGAGTCAGCTCAGTGAGGTACATGGTGGTCATGCACATAGTACATAAATTACTTCTCATCTCTGCTCACTAGTCTGCCTCACCCATACCATGAGAGGTAATTCACACCTACTATGAAGCCTGCTTCTGGGAATGCAGAGTGAGGTCAGATCAAATGCAAACTCGTGACCCTGCCTGCCTGCCCCCGTGGTACTGCCTTTTTTTCCAGACGCTGTCTTTCATCATGTCGGGCTTGGTTCCTGAGGCTCCAACCACATCCTATCTTAGGACCTCGCCTTGCTTTTTCCTATTCCTGTAAGACTCCTCCCACAAGGCTCCACGTGATGGCCTCCTCCCTTTAAAAGGTCGGTCCAGCACCTCCTTCTTCTGGCTTCACATTACTCCACACACATCGTCACTCTTATTCCCACACCCCTGCGTTGTATCCTTCCCAGCCTTCATCAGGCCCAGAAATTATCTAACTCATTTGTCAGCCTGTGTTAAGAGTTAATAACATCTCCTTTGCCTAGAATGCAAGCCCCAGTGGCAAAGCAGTTTTACTTATCACCGTGTCTCCAGCATGTTGCAGAATAGTGTCAGGGGTGACATGCCCTCAACAAAAAGTTATAGACTGATGACCAATGGACCTCAAGTTCCCACAGTAGGCTTGTAGTAACTGCTCAACGCACACTAGCTGCACAGTGTTGAGAAGGATCTTCCACTCCTCTGGAATCTCACAGAGTAGAGATGGGTGGGGGCCATGCATGGATGTGAGCTGCTCCATCCACCCAAGGGACCTGGGCTCTGCACTTTATCCAGGCAAAGAAGTAGAGAAAGAAGAGTCAGCAGAAGTTGCGTTGTCAAATATTTATCAAAGACTTTCAATTTGCCGACTTGCAGTTCTAGCAAGCACAGAACAAACCACTCTCTTTCAAGTGGCATCTGGCAAGATCTTCAGCCTGTCCCTGGGTGGTTAGTGGGAATGTGTGGGCAGAGGGAACACTGCTGTTGAAATCTCGTGTAGAATTTCCTGGCTTCTGAGCCTTTTTTTTTTTTTAACTCTTCACATTTCAGCCGCTGTGGTCAGCAGAGGGATCTTTCTCAGCTGTCACTGGACCTTTACAGCATCAGGGCATCCAGTATTTTGCCTGGAAATTGCCAACATGATAAACAGTCAATTCAGAGACCTTCTGGAGTCACCGCCCCATGCCCTAGCACTTTTTTTTTATAAAGTAGCTTACAATTTTTATGAAGCCTCCATGGAAAATGGTATAAGAGAGGCCCAAAGGAAGTCATATTAATCATGCGAGAGACCAGGAAGGCATTTGTGGGATCTGATCTCACTTCTTGTATCTTCCCCGTCCAGAGCACTTAGCAGGCTTTGGGCAGAGGCTGCCCTGGGCCTGTGGTAAGAGCTGTCTATACCCAGCCTTGTAGCATCCACTTTATCACTCTCCATGTTCAGAATGCTTTATTCACCTTGATGGTTATTACTACTGCCCAATATGAAGTGCTAGTGATTTGCTCCACATTGTAGGCCAGTCAGTGGATGCGAGTCATCATCAGAGAGCAAGACAGAGTCTTCTGTGCCAAACTGGGACGCATTTGGTTTGCTGAATCAGACCCACCTGGGAATGTGGAATGGGGCCCAGCAGAGCGGTGGAAGTGAGTGGAGTCCACTTGGCAGTGGTGGAGTCCATTTCTCCAGATATTCACCATGTCCCTGTGATGTTCCTGTCACTGGCACTCAGGTGATGGAGAAGGGTTAACTTCCAGGACAGTGGGGCCAGCTGTAATCTGGGACCTAAGTATGCTATGGCTTCAGTGCTTCTGACAGTACAGGGGCTACTGTAGCCACGGACACAGGAATTTTGGGTCTTTGGCTTTGACTCAGCCATCTCTGGGCAGAAACTCCAGGAAGGAGGCCTCCACCTAAAATACTAAGGCCAAGGAATGCATTATTAATTGCTAGGCTTCAACATAATCTGGAAACTAGGTTGAAATACATGGCCAAGGCCTGAGGCCCAAAGGGTCTTCTTCTCTCTAAGCCCTATCCCTCATCTTCTGCTTCTGGATGGACAGAAGAAGTGAGGGCCCTCATGTGTTTTGAGTGGAGATGACAGAGAGTGGGTAAGGTCCACCTGGGAGTTACTGCCTGGAGTAGGCCCTTGGAGAAAGGCGAAGACCAGAGACCTTTCACACACAGTGGCTCTGTGGACCAGTACCCATGGGCTGACTATGACCTGATCCCAACTTCCATGGAAAAGCCAGCAGAAGAGAGGGGCTGGGTGCGCTTCTACTTGGACCCAGGGCACAGAGCAGCTGTGCCTTCAATCCCTTTCTTATGAAAAGTGCGGCTTTGGGCTGGGAAAGGGAAGGGTGGGGAAAAGGGGGAGATGGATTCAAGGATATAGAATTGCAGCCAGATGGAAGGCATAATTTCTAGTGTTCTATAGCACTGTACGGTGACTATAGTCAACAATGACTTATTATATATGTGTTTGGACATAGACATTGTAGATATTAAAACTCACTACGTACCCCACAAATACGTACAATTTTAATGCATCAGTTTTTTAAAGTATGGCTTTTGGGAAGGGATGCACACACTTTTAAGAAGCATGGATAAATGTATTATTAATTAACTTAAAAAATCTGTGGCTTGTGAGTTATTACTCAATGGGTATAGAGTTTCAGTTTTCCAAGACAGAAGGAATTCTGGAGATGGCTGGTGGTGACGGCTGTAAAACATGGAGTTTATTTAACAAAGCTGAGCTGTGCTCCTTTGTAATGGTAAGTTTCATGTTATGTCTCTGTTGCCACAACTTTTAAAAATTGAAAGAAAAAAAAAAAGAAAGTGCCTCTTACCAAAGAAGTTTGAACAGAGATGGTCCCAGCAGAAGAATCTGGTCCCTCTGACCCCAAGTGTCTCCTGGTGTCCAGCTCTCCCTGGCCTGGTGGCACCTGAAGGATTGGCTGGACAGTTTGCAAATTTCATTCAGGTGAAGGATTTCATACGCTTTTTATTTTTTATTTTTTAATTTTTTACATATGCGGGTGATTTCATGGCGATTCTTTTTGCTTTGATTACTAACTTTACCATTTCGGGTAACCTGTTTTCTGTCCTCAAACTGACTTAGCCTTATGCATTTTGTGAGCCAAATCATTCAACTCTGACATTTGTTTTTTGTTTGTCCTTTTGGCCACAAGTAAATACATGATTAAGCAATAGCTTCCTACAGCTCTTGGATTATGCAATATGGAAATACCAGTGTTTTAATTTTAGTTGTGTAGGTCATGTAATTAGAAAATGGTTTTGGATTGAATGGGAAAAAATGTAATATATTTTTAAATCTGTCAAACAAGAATTAGAAAGTTACTTCTCATCTAACTCTCCAAAGTCCCAGAGCTGGTGCCATCCCTGTGCTCTTGGTCGATCTCACCCAGCAGATCAGTCCCATGACATGGTCTTGCTCAACTGGACTGAATTTCTCCAGGTTTTCTGAACACATTAGAAAAAAAGATAATTGCTCATATTTAATGAGTACTTTGAGTGTGCCAGAGAGGTTCTAAGGGCTTTATATATTCTAACATGTGTAAGACCCAGAACATCTCTGGGAGGGTGGTACTATCTTTATTTAATCTGCACATGATCACAGATGAGGAAGCTAAGGCACAGAGAGGTTAAGTAGCTTTTCTGGGGCCACACAGCTTCACATCCAGTGTGAATCCAGGGTCCCTGATTTTCATCCCAATGCTTTTCATCTCCACTTCAGCCTGTGGAGAGCTGCCCCCCTCCCTCGGCTGCCTTCACTCCTTTGCCGGGGAAGACCCCACTCTTTCTGTAGGAGCCGGGCACCCAACCTGTGGAGTCTTCCCTGTTGGCTTGGGCTGCTGCTTCCTCTCACACCACATCATGGCTTCAGCTTCCATCTCCCCGGGTCCAGTGGCCGGGCTGGCGTTCATGCTCTCCAGCTTTTGCTTGGTAAGTGTCCAGCACGGCCTGGGCATATAGGGCCCAGTAAATACCTGCTGAAAGCTCGTGGGGCCGCACTCCCAGGCAGCCCTCCAGGGTCCCCTCCCTGCCCTTCATCAGGCCTTCCTGTGCCCTGGCCGCTTTCTGGGTTGTCCCCTCCGCCTTCCACGGCCTCCCCTGCTGTCTTGACTTTTTGTGAAAATGGACAGAAACCACCTCATGGAAAATTACACAAAGCCCAGGCATTCGGGGGCAACTGGCAGCAAGCGTGTCACAAACCTCGGGGGCCTGTGAGTGAGGGTGGGAGCAGGCAGCACAGCCCTGTGACCGCAGCCTTTGCGTTCAGAGGGGCGGTCCCCATAGCACAGGTCTGGAGAGGCTTACAGCGGAATCGCAGCCCCTTTCCCAGCCCGCGCGCCCCGGAGCTCTTAGAGGGTCAAGGCGGTCCTGCAGCGCAGGCCCCATCCCCGGCTGGCAAAGCTGCTGGCCTGCTGGGGCGCTTGCTGCTCTAGAAGGGCCACCCCAAAGGCTCTGAGGCTTCCTGGCATCTGCAGAGCCCCGGCCCAGTGCCCCAGGGCCACATGGTGGTCTCCCGTGGCCCACTGCACCCCTCAGCCAGCCTGGCGCTCGGCCTGCTGAGCTGAGTCACCTCTGGTGAGAGCTCTGCCGCTGCGTCTCTAAAACCAGCCTCCCTCTCCTGGCCTTTTGTGGTCGCTCTCTGTGCAATTCCCTCCATCTCATCTAAACCTCTGCTGTCTGAGGGCCCTGCCTGTGGTCTCCCGGGGTTTGTGGGGAAAGCTCTTGCTTCCTAAGCCCATGACTTGATACCTCAGCTATGCGATTCAGAATTGTTTGGGTTTCGTGTGGTGGTTTCGGCCATATCACATTGCAAGCTCACATATAATTTGTTGGCCTTTTTCGCTCCCCTGAGGTCTCTTTCACTGTTTGTATTTTCCAAATACTTTATCTCCTCGTCATTAATAACTACGTTTGGGATGCTTGTCCCCTTTGGTGTAATAGCTTGCATTTTTTCCACATGGGACCTCCTTTCATTTACTGCCCTTCATTGTCACCTCTTGTTATCTGTGTCCTCTTTTTCCTCCCGAATGGGAAGCTGATTTAGTTTCAGTGCATGGGCACCACTCACCCCAGTCGTCCTAGTGAGGAGATGATGTGACAGGGAATTAACCTACTGTGAGGCCATGGCAGTGGCCCCTCCTGATCGTGCAGTGTATTCGGTGTCTCCACACCCCGCCACCAGAGCCTGTCACTTCGGTGTTGGAAGGATTTGGGGATGTGATCTGCAGTGAAAATGTAAATTAACTGGGACTTCTGCACTAGAGAATAGACTCGATGACCTGCGTTCTTCTTGTGGGTGAGGCGTTACTGAATCACAGTGGGAGACCAGCTCGATTTCTCTTCTTTTACATGATGTGAGTCAGTTGGTACTAGAGTAAGGGGTGCAGTTAGATTGGGGGAGAGGCTTCAATAGCTAATCCTGAGGCATGAGATGGGGACGGAGGATGTGTGTGGGTGTGATCTTCCTGCAAGATCTTTAAATATAAAACTGGGATTATTCTATCTAGAAGGACCCAAGTCCAGGCCTTATAAAATGGGATCCTTTATATATTTAGTCTCTCTCAACATCTGGTTTCACTTCCAGATCTGTGGACATTGTTCTCAATACAATAGTTTCCTCTGTCTCATGGTAACCCTTTATTTCAGTATCTTTAGAGTAATTTTGGTTCAGGAGCAACTAGGCCTCCACAGATTTACAGAAGGTGTTCTTTAGCTAGAAACTTTATTTGATCTTCATACACCTCATGGCAGATGGGTTGCATGTGTGTGCCATCTTGGGATTTAATATCTCACCTGCAACTGCCTGCTGTAGAGCCTACCCTATGGGGAGTCAGTATCTCCAGGGAGGGATCTCAGCAGTGGAACAGTTAGAACTGAATCTCTACACTGCTGGCACTTCTTCATGACTGCATCCCAAATGTCCTGCTACCGTGATGGATGGTCACAGAAGGAGAAGTGGTGGACACAGTGCCCCAGACAGACTACGTGACTGATGAATGCACTGGTGGTTTATAGTGATGATAATGTGATGACTGAAATGATCCTAAGTCAGTTATTTTCTCTCTCTGGGTCTTAGTTTTCCCATTTTGACACACAGTAAACTCTCTGTTATCCAGAGCTCAAGCAACCATCATGCAACCCAGCCCCTCATCCCCCCCAAAATAAAATCAGAGTTGAAACCTGAGGCCAGTGCTTTCAGTAAGCTGACACTTTGTGTGTCACTCCCGCAGCATCCACGGGTTCTCTGTAACAGTTTTGACTGTAAATGTGTTTTACTTGAAGTTAAAAAAACTTGATCGTGAAGTTGAAAACTGTATTGACTACTATTTAATTGAAATTGCATACTGCAATTACAAAGCTGTTTTTTGATACAGTAAAACTAATGTTCTTCAATATTTAATATCAAGTAATATGGAGTTTATGGTATGCATGGTATAGTATGGGGTATAGAATTAATTAGGCCTTTTTTAAATTAAATCATAACTTTGTACATTGACGCGTTTATGGGGTTCAGGGTACTACTTTGTTATACAATGTGAAATGCTTACATGGAACTAAGTAACACATCCATGACAATTATACTCATTTCTTAATAGTTTTAAAATGTACCATTGTGTAATGTACATTAGATGAGTTCCTCCCAAATACTCTCCCTCTTCCTGTATCTCCCCTCCCCTCTTTCTCCTCTTCCCTTCTATTTTCGTGACTATACTTACGTTTTACCATTCATATGAGTGTGTAGGTGATTATATATTGATTTCATAGTAGTATTGAGTACACTGGATACTTTTTTTCCATTCTTGAGATACTTTACTAAGAAGAATATGTTCCAGCTCCATCCAGGTAAATATAAAAGCTGTGAAGTCTCCATCTTTTTTATGGCTGCACAGTTTTCCATGGTATACATATACTACAATTTGTTAAACCATTCATGGGTCGATGGGTACTTAGGCTGTTTCCATGTCTTGGCTATTATCAATTGGGCTGCAATAAACATTCTGGTGCAAATGTCATTGTTGTAAAATAATTTTTGATCATCTGGGTATATACCTAGTAGAGGAATTGCAGGATC
>CAUYRH010104651.1:0-12495 GCA_963574655.1 Perodicticus potto
CCGGGGCCGCGCCGCTCGGGTTTCCGGCTGTGGCTCCGGTGGCCCCACGTGGCTTTCGCGTATCAGTGTCCCGCCCTTTGCAGAAGCCCCTTTGCTAACCCCTCTGCAGTCGTCCCTTCTGAGCGTGCCATCTGCTTGCTGCCAAGACACTAACCCGATGCGGCAGCACATTGTTCGCGATAATTCCACAACCCAGACAGAATGGCTGGCTGTGCCCCGCGCCGTAGGGACTTGGGGCTAGAGAGGTTAGGAACCCAGTGAAATGCCTTTGAAGTTCCCTTTCCTCCCACCAAGCTCTTCAATCACTGGATTGCCAGAAAGGACATCCTGTCGGTAATTTTTCTTCAATTCAAAAACATCAACTATCAGTTTTTCTGACTCATCAACTCAGCACCTGAGATAACTGTGCCAGGAACAATGTTGGGGAACTGTTTTCACAGAGAAAGCTCTGCTGGACATGGTGTTTCCTTACACAGGGCATACGATTTTCTCAGAATATCGTCAGCCACCATGAACTCATTTTCCCTACTAAAGATAGTGGGCAGCATCTTACTTTACACTCCGTGGAAGCAGAATTATTGCCAGTTCATTTCTCAAAAATGCTATTTCTACCTTGTAGGGGTTCTCTTCTTATATCTAATCTCTAAATGTTGGGGTTCTTGTAACTTGCTCCTTGACACTCTTCTTGGAATAAAAGAGAAGATCTCATCTTATTCCCTAAGTCCCTATAGATGGGAACCAAAGGAAAATGAGAAATTTGGGATGGTGAGAGGGTGAAGCCAGAGCCTGGCTGGAGCACACCGCTCCTGAAGCCCACTCTTCCTTTCTGAAGAGCAAATAAATTTATTGTGCAGGTTCTTGTGAAAGGGCTCTTCTTCCCTCTTCTCCAGTGTAATGCAGTATTCCTTTCGAAGTGTGTGCTTTTCAAAATTTCCTGAAGTCTTATGACACCCCTTTCAAGTCCTCTCTACCCTGCTTCTGCTAAGAGGTTTGTCTTCAAAATGTGTTTTTTTCTTCTTCACATCCTTGCACAGTGTACTCAGGGGAAAGAGGACATAGTTTTTGTGTTCTAGATCTGAACGTCTACAAAATATTCATCCATCTGCAAAGCATTGATTTTTGTCTGCTTAAACTACCACTGCCAGCTATTAATTGGACCTAGATTTTCTGTTTTCTTTTTTCCCCATGACTTGTACATTGCTGCTAACACCTGCCTTTAATAGGGAAAAATATCAGGTACATTTCTGGAATTTGAATGACTCATCTCATGGCTGCTGTACCACCAACTCCCCTGTGTTCCTCATGTGCTTCCCCTCCTCTGGCCAAAGTTTTAGATTTGAATGTAAAAATCTGTGTCTTTGTTATTATCTCAGATATAATGGCATATAATGTTGCTGGGGTGTGTGGGGAGGATGCGGGTAGAGAGGAATAAAGTAATTCCTTGGGAATAATATACATGCTGCAATGAGAATTTTTAAAACATAATTAGTATAAAAAATTTCATAGGTTTCTCTGCCAACGAATAAATAAATTATATTTCCTTAAGGCATTTCTTAGTATGCTGAAGAAAATTTCAGGGTACAGCCCTGACACTCACAATAATGAAATACATGAGACCAATTATACTGCTACATTCTTGCAATATCTTAGATTTAATTTAAATGACTCATAGCCACAAAAGTAGGAAACATAATGCACTGGTAAAAAAAAAAATACCCTTTTTAAAAGGCTAAAGGTTTGAGTATTATTTATGAATAAAGCAGGGTTATCTTTTATCAGATGCATCCAACCATTGGAGAGGGTGTGACTTTTTATCATATTATGTTTTCAGTTGATTTATTTGACATCAGGTGTGACAGATCCAGGAATGCTAGAACTTGGTGGGGCTGGAAGAAGTGATCAAATGCATCATCAACTCTCTCTTTCTATGATAAGGAAAGAGAGGGGTCAGAATGTCAAGTGCTTGGCTCAGGTCATTTACTTTTAAATGCTGAGACTAAAACCTAGAGCAGCTTTGCTCAAAGTCTACCCCCAGCTTTTTCTACAGCAGATAGGCTTTGAAGACTTGATAAAATGCAGATTCCCGGGACCCACTACATCATAAAATACAAACATCTTCATAAGAATTTCTAGGATGGCATTCAAAACTCTACATTTTTTTAAAAAAAGAGTTCCCTAAAAAAATCCAACTATATGCCATGTACGGAAGACACACTTTAAATTCAAAGGTACATATAGATTGAGAGTCAAAGGATATTTGCATCCTATACATCTAATAAAGGGCTGATCGCCAGAATCTACAAAGGACTCAAGCAAATCAGAAGGAAAAAAAAAAAAAGTCCAAACATTAAAAAGTGGGCAAAAGACATGAACAGAAACTAGTTGATCAATGATTATGTGCACATATATAAGTAAAACTCAAGGGCAGTGGGGAGAAGGGGGAAGATAAATTTACAACTGACTGGTACAATGCACACATTGCAGGTGAAGGGCATACTTCAATGTTGACTTAAAACATATAAAAGCAAATTATGTAACCATAATCTGTGTACCCCTGTAACACTCTGAATATTATAAAATAAAATAAAACATCCTCTAGGGTGAGTCTTACTCACATAGATATTTCAGAGCAGCTTTCTGTATGCGGCCTGGGGCTCTCCCCAGCTTTGTTGCCCTTGCAGCCTAGGGACTGGGGGTGCTGCAGAGAAGTAGCCTGTAGGATTAGGTCGTGATGTGGGGTAAGGGGACAAAAGCCACAGAAGAAACAAGGGACATCAGCCTGCAGGTTCCAGATCACATGAAAATTTGGAGAGATTTTATTTTATATTAAAGCAAACATTGCACATATAAAGAGGTGTATCTTCATAACCTTTTGAGGTTAAATCGAGACTTTCAAAAAATTTGGAGTTGAATTGCATAACTTCAGCTTCCAGCCACAGCACAGTGTTTCAGCTGTCTCTGGGTTAGGGAAGATTTGGTGTCATTTTTTAACTTGACTGACTTTCACAATTAGAAATGCCTCAATTAGTCGCTGCCCTAATATTCATAACCTCTGCTGAATCCTTCCTGCATTAAAATTGACTTAATGTTTTTCTTTAAAGTAACTTTTACTCTTTTTACATAAGCTAATCCTAAATAATTTTGTGATGTGTATGCTTCAACACCAATGCCCCTACACCAACTAGAGATTATATGATTCAATTTAATTCTGACATGACACTAGCTATGCAGATTTAAGACTGACCCCACAGATTAAAGGTATCGGTCCAAAAAAGTGTCTCCATATCAGATGCTAGCAACAAGTCCTGGGTGACCCTAAGCCACCTGCACTTCTCTGCCCAGCTGGCTATAATTTTGGGGGCTTCCTGCAACCCCCTCGGATTTGATAATTTGCTAGGATGACTCACAGAACTCAGGAAAGAGCTAAACCTACAATTACAGTTTTATTATAAAGGATACAACCCAGGAAGGAAACATAGGGCAAGATTTTCAGGGAGGGAGGGTGCAAAGGCTTCTGTCTCACTGGAGGTAGATGTGTTACCCTCTAGCACATGGATTGATAAGCTCACCAGCCAGGAAGCTCCTGAGCCTCCTTCAGAGCTTTTATCAAGATTATGTTACTTAGTCAAAACTGATAAAATTACTGGCCACATGATTGATGTCAATCTCTAGCCCCTGTTCCTCCCTAGGGCTCAAAGGGTGGAGTGGGGAGTCAAAATTACAACCTTAGGGATGTGGTTGGTTTTCTTGGCAAGGAGCCTCTTATCTTCAAGCCATGTAGGCCTCTCTTATCAGCGTCAATGCCTGTGTGGCTGAAAGGAGTTTGTCATGAATAACAAAAGATGCTGCCATGACTCATGAAATTCCAAGAGAATTTGATGCTCTTTGCCAGGAAGCAGAAACAAATATAGATAGATGGACATATTGATAAATAATGGAAGGATATAGATATAAAATTATACTACAGTGTGACCCTATAAGTTTTTCCTAGTGTTCCTTTACTATGAAGATATTAAAAATTTGGGGCAGCACCTGTGGCTCAAAGGAGTAGGACACTGGCCCCACATGCTGGAGGTGGTGGGTTCAAACCCAGCCCCAGCCAAAAACTGCAAAAAAAAAAAAAAAATATATATATATATATATATATATACTTATATATATATCCATGTGCCTCTGCCTGTATTCTCTTTGGGTACAGTAATGGTAGATACACCCACTGCATGCAGATGAATCCTGCTTTACTCCACTGTCATGGTAAGGTACTAAACACCTAAAAGGAACATCTGCAGTTTGATGCATTTCTTTTAGTGTTAAGATATTATTACTTAAAATCCTATGCCTAAACAGTAAGCCCATTCTCAATTAGGATTTTGATGGCATCAGATTTGGCCTAAGAACCCAAGATTATTTTTATAAGACATAAATACTTTTTGATGGGGGACTGTAATGAATCTCTAAGATTCACGCATACCTGTCTGATATGAACTATTCAGCACATGCACTAGACTGTGAGGTCTTTGAACGCAGGTCTATTATCTTATTACTGTGTCTCCAGAACTAATGGAGTATCTAATGGAGTGTCTGACACATATTGAATGCTTAATTGCTATTTTTTTCTAAAATATATATCAGCCTATTGTTGAAGGAAAAGAAGCCATACTCAGTAAAATAATTTAAGGGTTATTCAGAGCCTAATTTGAGGACCCTGACCCAGAGCCATACCCAAGAAGCCCTTGAGCATGTGGACTTGAGGTAGTGGGTTACAGTTCAGTTTTATCCATTTTAGGGACACAAGGATTATAGGTGAGGTCATAAGTCAATGTGTGGAAAACATACATTGGTTTGGCCCAAAAGGTGAGACATCTGGACGCAGGGAACTTACAGGTTGGTTATAGGTAAGAAAGAGTCTTTACCTGACAATTGGCTGGAAGAGTTTGGCTCTGACTAAAAGACGGGAAGTCAGTGAAAAGGATGCTAAAGATAAAGGGTATGTTAATTAGAGACAAAGCACTGACTCAACTGGTTTGTTTTATATATTGAGGATGTGCAGGTAGGTTGTGCATTGCCTTAGGCCTATTAGTGAGTCCCAGAGGACATCTCTGAGAAGGGGACCGGGCAGGATGAGGCGTGTCTGATGTTCTTTCTCATGGCTGGCAACTCAGGTTTAGGGATCCTCTTGGCCAACAGGGGGTCTAGTCAGTCAGATGCTAAGAGAGGAGGCTTAAGATTCTATTTTAGTTCATACTATTAAATTGGACACTCAATATGAAAAATTGTTTTGCTTTGGTACCCAGATATGTAACCAAATTCAAGCTGCCAAAACAAAATGATAATTGGTCCTCACACCTACAGCATTTAACTCCTCAAAGGTTAATTGAATTAAACTGGGGTAACTGTTTCACTTTAGGTTGCAAATAATAATAATAATTATTATAGCCACATTTAACATCAAATTAACAGTTGTTTTGACATCCTAAATGATAATCACATTTTCTAATCAACTATGCAGTAACCTAAGCTGCTACCAGTGACCTGTAATATCAGAATCATTTGTCTGTATCTTGAATATATTTGTTACATAATATTGTCTTTTTTTGACCACAAAGTTAAATATTTTCCAATAAATCTGAAACCACCTTTTGATTATGCAAAAGAATGTCTGTGTTTTAAATTAACCTTTTGCTTTTTTTAAGTACGTATCTCTTCTAGAATTATTTGTGAGGAGCTAGTTTCACATAAATCAATTTGTTGTCATATTAAGTAGATTCCAAATATAAGTTAAATTGATTTAGTATTTAGGATAAAAATTTGAATGAAAACACAGGCAACATAATTTTAAGTGAGCATATTGTCTGTGGTTTTTCAGCTTAACTAATAGATGATACATGAGCCAAATCATATAACTAACCTGAAATAATAAAAACAGTAAAAATGAAATATAATTTTAGTTTTCAAATTCTGAATGGCTACTATTTGTCTAGTAGTTGCCAAAGCACAGTTACTGACCACTCAACTCCAATTCCATAAATTAAATACAAGTTTATCTCCATTTTGCAGAATCTTATGGAAACTAAATAGTCCCTCCAAATTCACTCTATGTCTAAATGGTGCAATCATAAATACTAAATGAAATTTACTACTTAGCTTATTTAGGTCAAATAACTTCAAACAGAAGCACAGCATAGGCCTGCAGGATGAATTGAAAAGCATTCAAAATGGCAATTATGTAGGTAAATTTAAACAAATATTGCTTATATGAAATAAAAGCATGCTATAAGCTTTAATATGTACATAATTAAAATGCACAACAATGATAATGCTAAACATATAAAGGAGATAAATGGAATTAAAATGTTCAACAACTTTACATTGTCCAGGAAAATGTAAAAGTACAAATTTATACAAAGCTTTAAAACTTAAGCACGAATGTTTTAATTCTAAGCAACAATTAAAAGAATAATAAAAATAAATCATACAACTAGAAAGTTAACAGAGTGGTGAAATGGAATAATAAAAATTGCCTGAGTAAGAAATAAAAGCATATGAGACAAAAAATTTGTGGCTCAGCGAGTAGGGCGCCAGCCCCATATGCCGAGGGTGGCGGGTTCAAACCCGGCCCCGGCCAAACTGCATCAAAAAATAGCTGGGCGTTGTGGCAAGCGCTTGTAGTCCCAGCTACTCAGGAGGCTGAGGCAAGAGAATCACCTAAGCCCAGAAGCTGGAGGTTGCTGTGAGCTGTGACTGCACAGCACTCTACCAAGGGTGACAAAGTAAGACTCTGTCTCTACAAGACAAAAAAAACCAAAACAAAACAAGATATTCATGTGTATCCAAAGAAACACCCATGCCCATCTAGAATCTTCCTGGGAAATATTGTTCTGGTGACCGCCAGATGAAATTTCCATCATAATATTTCTATAGTCTCTCAGGAAGATAGTTTTAGGGAGCTAATCAAGCAGTGGGTAGTGGAAGAGGAAATAGACTGAAAGTTCCAAAATAAAGAGTTGTCTTGCCAGGAAAACAAAAGTCTCCAAAAAACAAGCAAGACAAACAGGACATATGTTTTCAGCCATCCTGGAGGTTAGGCTGGTGCTTCACTTATCTTTTGGCTGATAACCACAGCATATTCATCCTGCTTTGGCAGTATTTCACTAAGTTGCTTCCATCATTAAAGAGTTTCCCATCTGAGCCTAACGGCTGATCAGTGAAATTCAGGCAATTAGAATTCATTGATCAATAATCTGAGTGCAATCATAGACTAGGAAATGAGAAGTCTGTAAGCAACAAGGTCACCGATTTATGGTGGACACTGCTTTCAGGCTTACTTTAGAATAATCTAACAAAGTAGAATGATACTTACCCAACTAGTTTACCTAACTGACTGACCATTAACCAATGGCTTCCCTTTTGTTCTAGTAGATGTCTTCCCACTCAAAAGCAAATAATTATTTTGTTTCAGTGGCAAGAGGAATGAAAAAGAAAACATCTTTTAAATTTACTTCAGAAAATGAGGCAAAATTTCCAAAGAAAGTGTTAAGAAGGTGTAAGGATTAAATACCACAGGATGAATATCCTCCCCTATTTGGTTTACTATCCTTAGATCTTGAACAAATCAGTATTCCTGGGTTCTGGGTTTTTGAATCAGCAGAATGGAGTATAATGAAGCATTATAATGGAGAATAATAAAGGGAAGTCTGACCTCCCTTCCACTATGGTCAGAAATTCATGGAATTTTTGAGGTATCTTCTTGGCCAAAAGAAAGAATCCATTCAAACAATGGGATGGGGAGAGGGGTCTGGGATCTTATTTTAGTTTACATTTCCCTTGTTTAGGCCAAGATTTGTCAGAGGCAGCCTCAAAAGCGAAGCTTTTATTCTGTCCCATTGTTAATGTTGCTAGGGGTATGTGACTCTCTGCCCCTGTTCCATTCTGTCCCTCAATGGGACCTTGTGTACAAAGCACTTAAATTAAAAATATTTATAGACAATTAAATATTCTAAGACAGGGAAGAATAGAGGTGGGCAGGCATTTATCAAAATTTAAAACCTTTTAAGGAACATATAAGTGAAAAAAAGAAACACAAGAGCAAGGTTATACAATTAACTTATTAATAAGCATTGAGCTACTGTCAGACATCTGGAAAATCGTTTACGCTGAGAAATTTAGAAACTTGTATTGGAATGCTTTTTTGTAGTACTTTTAAAGAATTAACAACATTTTAAACAAAAAAGTTTATAAATCCTACCTAGTTTTGACAATGACAGAAAAAGGAAGTTTACAAGCAATTAACATTATCTAGAGTTTGAAAACATTTGTTAAAAGGTTCAAAACATTTGATTAAAACAGACTTTCAAGTCATTATAAAATACTAGCAATTCACTTTACCAAGAATGATAATTAAAGAACTTTAAAGGCAATAGTGACTGCTACATGGATGTAAACCTTAACTGTTAATCAAGAAGCTAATGATAATACAATAGAATTATCTTTCTAAAACATAAAATCTTTGTTTCTTAGGACAGTTACCAAAAAGTAAAGCAAAATCTACTGCAGTGCAATTATTTCTTCTTATGGGAAACCCATTTTGGCAACTTGGAAGTCAAACCTGATGAAAAGTATACTGGAATTCATCAGATACAAGAAGAGTTATATCCAGGGTTATGAGTGAACATTACTTATAAAGCAAGTAAGAAACCTGAAAACTATTGCCATGAGCAGGATATACAGCTCTTAGCAACAGCACAGGAAGTTTTTTGTTGTCCTTGTTGTTGATTTTTTACCATATTGAACAATTCAGACATAGCAAGAAGAATATAACACTGCTGTTTCAAACCTTAAAAGTAATCATTTTAAAAATTAGACCTTAAGAGAGGTCTTAGAATCAGACAGGAGAAAAATTTACAGGAGGCAACAGAAAGGCTGAAGAAGAGAGTTATCACCTCAGACAGTCTCAAGGGAAGAAAAAGCTGAAAGCAGCAAGTCATATCAAAGTTGAATCTTTGATATATAAATCTGAGAAATTTCATAAGAAGCAGATTATAGGATTAAAATCTCTTGCAATTTTACTAAGAACAAACTAATATTTTAGGAGAACCGTTAGTGTTTTAACCTAAAATTTATCCCTTTTAACTATAGCCAATGTGATCACATACAAAATATCTTTTTTTTTTTTTTTAATGAATCTTAAAACTTATGTAGACCATCTGTGACACACCTAAGTTTTTTGATTTGTCCAAATTTTTTCCTAAATACCCAGTCATCTTACTTTAGGGCAAAAACATACCATATAATATACTTTTCCATATAAAATTATCTTTTCTGGTTAACCTTATTTATGGAAATATATTTTCATTTGTAACTACTTTAACATATCTCTCAACTACTTACTAGCTCTTCAGAACTAACTTAAAATAACTTCTGAATTAAAAAAAATTTTAAATAAGGAATTGCAGTTCATGCCCATTTAAAAATGTTATTAAAAACATACCTTATGTATTTATTGTCGTTTATGTATAGTATCACATAAATTAACAAGAAATTTTAATTCTCAGTAACCCAAAACTTAGTAAAAACCTAAGTAGCAAGAAACTTAAATTTGTGTCATAAACATTTATCCTATTTACATTTACCTAATTCATTTATTTTAGCAATTAACTTAGAATCTAACTATCACTTCATGTTATTTTCCTGTTAATAATTTTTTTGGCCCATACTTATTAGAATATAGACAATGTGATAAATTGTCCTTTCAATAAAATGATTTAATGTCTAAAAAATTCAATATCTAAACATATCTTCATAAACAAAATCAGGGAAAAGGGAAGGAAAACAATTTCAAAACACAGACAAGGAAAAAAAATCAAAATATAGCTTTAATTGCTACTTTTAAATTCATAAAAACACCTGCCAAGAAAACAAACGTAAGTATTCTATTAAGAATTGCTACCTTGAATAATGTGACATATTTTCTAAGTTTTGTAAATATAGTAGAAGTTTTAAAATTAAGAGACCAAACCCAAAATATCTTTATAAATCTTTGAGTATAAGTTTTTGTTTGTGTACTCCCCTCTATTTGAAGTCATATTTATTCTAATTTACTGACAATTACTTTTGTTCAGTAATGCCTATATTTTTCCCTATGTAAGAAGCTTAAAGTTGAATACATGGGTATTTTTGCCAACACCTCAGGAGATTTATCTGTTTTTATTACACCAACAATATTAAATTGGTCTTACTTATCAAAAATCTTACAATACAGACCATTTTTTTACTGATTTTATAGTTTTATGACCTTTATGTTCTTGTGGGCAAGAAAGGACCACACGGCCAATTTAAAAATGTCCCAATGGAGTCTTTATTAGCCGGCCGGTGGCTGTCTCTACAGTCTCAGAAAAACTGGGAAAGCAGCCCTGACCAGGTCAGAATCGGGGTTTTTTAGAGTTGGCCAATGCGAGCAAGCAAGTCTTCCCTTTGTCTCCAGTCCCAAGTCTAAGGGGGTGGTATTGCCTTTTCAGGGTTGCAACACAAGTCCACTAAGTTATTATCCTGTCTCTCCATTCTTTTTTTTTTTTTTTTGCAGTTTTTTTGGCCAGGGTTAGGTTTGAACCCACCACCTCTGGCATATGGGACCAGCGCCCTACTTGTTGAGCCACAGGTGCCGCCCCTGTCTCCCCATTCTTCTGTTCATTTCTCACTCTGGTCTAAAGAGGGTGGTGTAGGGCCACGACAGCCATCTCAGTGTCAAGCCATGAAAATGACCAGTAAAGCCAGACAAAATGAATGCTCACAATTTTGAAGACATTTTTCCAATCATTTTGCCAATAATTTTTTTACAAAAATAAATTATTTACCAAAAATTACTAAATTCAGAAGAACTTGAAAAGCATCTGGGCTTATTTACTTAATGTATATAAACTGCTTTTATGTATAAGTCAATTGGGTACCATGTAAACAAAGCATAAAACATAACAAATGTACATAAAAACAACACACCTAAACACAAAAGTTTAATAGCTTTTAGCTCAGAATTCTAGCCATGAGATCCTCTGACTTTCCATGAAAATCTGTATATATTATTTTTCCCATTCCTCTCTTTCATTTTACAATGGCAGCTGTTCCTGTATTACAGCCAGTTTTCTTCCACGGACAGAGTTTTTATTTTAATCTCCTAGACCACAGAACAAAGACATCTTTTAATTACTCAGTCATTAGGACAGAATTGTCTTTTAACCTTTTAGACCTTGGAACCTGCCCCCAGAGGAACTGCCATCAGCAGTTATCTTTCAACCTCCAGACCTTGGAATGCACTTATAAGATCATCAACACCAAATTCAAAGTAGGCAACAAAAGAAAACAGACAAAGCTTTACAGACTGCATATTTACATGCCACACAGGAATCATACAAACTCTCAGTATGAAGAGGAATTCAAAAGGTTCCAGATTAACTCCGGTTGAGCTAATAAGCCGGAGGAGTGCCAAATCAAAACAGTTCAGTCAGTTCCCATTCTTACAAACGATTGGGGGCTTATCCAAACCTAAACTAAAGGAAATTCCCTTGAATTTGCCAAATTAATAGGGGCATCTCTCTCCCATGCAGTAACTAGAAATAACACCACCCGCCCAAACTGGTATGGATGCCAAAAAAACCTCTGGTAAAGTCATAGCCACGCAGCTACTAGGTGGCTCCTGAGGTTCTTCACATTCCATGGCCACCAAGCTACAAGCAACAGTCCCCCACACAGGCTGCCAAAATTGTCATCAAAGCTACAAGAGTTTTCAGCCTAGATCCAGTTGCACGTGGCACAGCATAACCAATTGCTGAGAAAAGAAGATTGTCAAGGTAGAAAGGAATTTTAATACAAAAGATGTCTACTCCAGAAAACAGGAGAAGTGACATGAAATCCACCCCTCCCTTCTATGGACACTGTGTGTTTTTTAAAGAGGGGTAATTAACATGAAAAAGTTGGATGAGAAGTCTATATATCCCCATCACTCTGATATTGCTCACTAGTACCTTGTTTCAGTTTGTCTGCTGAGTTCACATTTTTCTGCATGTTATTGATGCTTGCAGATGTTAGTCAATGTCTTGGCATCGAAGAATTAGGTATTTATTCTAATCATGATCTGGGCTTTTCTATATCTGCTCGTCTTGAGAAAACTTTCCAGGTAGTCAAAGGTAATCGAAGTGTATGATCACAGTTTTTGGTCACTACAGCCGTATCAGCACTAGTATACACAATTCCCATAACACTGTGACTTTTACTTGTATCACCTTGGTGGGCTGCGGTAGGGTACAGGAGAATTCTCTAGATAACCAGGAAATGTCTCTCAGTCTCTTGCCTCCGTTTTCCCCAAACAAAAGAAGTCCCATTCTTTTTTGTTGCTGTTGTTGCCCTTAGAGTGCAGTAGCATCAGCGCTCACAGCAACCTCCAGCTCTTGGGCTTAGGCAATTCTCTTGCCTCAGCCTCCCAAGTAGCTGGGACTACAGGTGCCC
>CAUYRH010104656.1:0-26149 GCA_963574655.1 Perodicticus potto
GAGGTTTGACCTTCGCTGAGAAGAAACTGGCAGAAGCCAAAACAGGGAGTAAAAAGTCCAGATGCTCAGAACTAGAGATAAACAGCAAGGCAGTTTTAAGGTAAACAGCACAGCAGTTCCCAAGGAGTAAGAGAGTGCCAAAGGGAACCTTAATTGACCTTTTTTCCCCTGTGAGAATATAAAAGCATGGTGTCAAAAATAAAGTGATGTCTCTGTCTCTGTCTCAGTCTCAGTCTCAGTCTCAGTCTCAGTCTCAGACTGACTGAGTCCATTACCCTGTGTGTGTGTCTTTTTTCATCCCAGCGCCCCCTCCTCAGAACCTCGCTAGTGACGGCGGGTCCGTCACAGGCTGAGTGCAATGATGTAAATGTTTTTAAAGAACAACGTAAGTGCCACATCAAGACATTTGAAGACATAAGAATTTGCTTCCTATGGGCATTTCTTTTTTACAAAAAACATAATAACTTAGTTTGCATTTTATAGCATTTCCAATTGGCCACGGCATCCCCCACTGGGACCCCACAGGGTCAAACACTATAGACACCTCAGATGGTGCAGCTGACAAAGCAGGGCCAGGCCTGGGCCCCAGGAGTATGGTCCAGTGTAGCTCCCACTAGGATTTGTGCAGCCCCTGCAGCCACACCAGCTCACCAGGGGAGGGAAGACAGCTTGAGGTCCCTGTGGTCACTCCGCACCAACCTCGCAGGGGTTCAGTCCCCTCTCCTCAGCGTCCCTGTACATCCTTTGAAAGTCCTGGAAGCGTGGGGCACAGCCAAGCCATGCCTCCTCAAAGCGCATGTGGCCCGTGAAGAGGAAGTCACCACGCCCTGGCCGCACACCACACTCCAGCAGCGTCCTGACATGCCCCTGCCAGTGGTCACCACCCTCAGGCACTGGCTGGAAGATCCTGCTTTTCTGCCGGTACAGTCTGCTCACTCTCAAGTGGATGGCCGTCTCCTGAAGTTTTGGCTCGTGGGTGACATCCTGGATGGAGCCTCGAACAACTGCGGAGAGGAGATGGAATAGTCAGCAGGGTCCAGTGGGTACTGCCGGGTGCTGGCCCAAGGCAGGCATACAACACATATTGACTCCACATGCAGCAAGGCCACTGCAGGCCCCTGGCAACAACTGGCATTGGGACTGGGAGCTGAACACTGAGACTCTGCCATCTAGGAATCCCATTGAAAAGTACATTTTAGGCCAACGCAGCAGATCACACCTGTGGTCCCAGCATTGTGGGAAGCCAAGGCAGGAGGATCACTTGAGGCCAGGAGATCAAAGCTGCAGGGAGCTGTGATCACACCACTGCACACCAGCCTGGGTGACAGAGCAAGACCTTGGCTCTAAAAAAGTACAATTTAAACAGTAGGAAGTCATCCCAGATGAGAAGCTGCAGCAGCATGGCCCAGAGGAAGGTGCTATCCAACTGTATGAGATAAAAGCAGCCACCCCCTCAGTGTTTAAAGCAGTACAATCATGTTTGAAACTAAGAAGATCTGTTCCATCGGTGCAGGCTATGTTGGAGGACCCACGTGTAGTGTCATTGTTTACATGTGCCCTCAAATCAGGGTAATGGTTGTTGAGTGAGTCAAGAATCAATGCATGGAATGCTACACTTCCTATTTATGAGCCAGGACTAAAAGAAGTGGTAGAATCTTGCTGAGGAAAAAAGTCTATTTTTTTCTACCAATATTGATGTTGCCATCAAAGAACCTGATGTTGTATTTATTTCTGTGAATACACCAACAAAAACCTATGGAATGGGGAAAGGTCATGCAGCAGGATCTGCAGTATACCGAAGCTTGTGCTAGACGTGTTGTACAAAATTCAAACACGTACAAACTTGTGAAGGAGAAAAGCACAGTCCCACAGTTCCACAGTGCAGGCAGCAGAAAGTATCTGTCGCATATTTGATGCTAACACAAAACCCAACTTGAATTTACGGGTTCTGTCCAACCTTGAGTTCTTGGCAGAGGGGACGGCCATCAAGGACCTAAAGAACTCATACAGAGTACTGATTGGCAGGGATGAAACCCAGGAGGCCAGAGACCCATGCAGGCCCTGTGTGCTGTATATGAGTACTGGCTTCCCAGGGAAAAGATTCTCACCACTGACATTTGGTCTTCAGAGCTTTCCAAACTGGCAGCAAATGCTTTTCTTGCCCAGAGAATCAGCAGTATTAACTCTGTAAGTGCCCTGTGTGAAGCAACAGGAGCTGATGTAGAAGAAGTAGCAACAGCCATTGGAATGGACCAGAGAATTGAAAATAAGTTTCTGAAAGCCAGTGCTGGTTTTGGTGGGAGCTGTTTCCAAAAAGATGTTCTAAATGTGGTTTATCTCTTTGAGGCTCTGAATTTTCCTGAAGTAGCTCATTATTGGCAGCAGGTAATAGACAAGAATGACTACTAGAAGGGGAGGTTTGCTTCCCAAATCACAGACAGTCTGTTTAATACACTGACTGATAAGAAGATAGCTCTTTTGAGGTTTGCATTCAAAAAGGACACTAGTGATAACAAAATAATCCTCTAGTATATATATTAGCAAGTATTTGATGGATGAAGGTGCACACCCTCCATATATATGATCCGAAAGTACCCAGGGAACAAACAGTTGTGGATCTTTCTCATCCAGGTGTTTCAGAGGATGACCAAGTGTCTTGACTTGTGACCATTTCCAAGATTCCATATGAAGCATGTGATGGTACCCATGCTGTTATCTGCACTGAGTGGGACACATGAATGTTATGAACACATTCATAAAAAAATGCCGAACCCAGCCTTCATCTTTGCTGGACAACGTGTCCTAGATGGGCTCCACAATGAACTATAAACTACTGGCTTCCAGATTAAAACAATAGGCAAAAAGGTGTCTTCAAAGAGAATCCATAAGCTCCTTAGGGTGAAATTTCAAAATTAAGTCTTCAGGATCCACCTAACAAAACTCTATAGAGTCTAGAAATTGCCATTTTTGTTTGTGATTTTCTCTTTTTGGTCCTTTAGGATAGCAAATATCTACTGATATTAAATGGTGAATGAACCAAGTGTTTTTAAGGAAATTAAATTATTTTTTGATTATTGAATTTATAATAGCTATATGGGTATTAGCATATCTGGTAATTATGAATCTAGAATATTTTTTACCTATTTTCATATTGTTAGCTTGATTAATGGACGAGTAGAAAATAATCCTGTTGGTTTTAATGGTGTCAATTTTTGTAAAATAAAAATTAAACTCCAAACAAACAAAAAAAGGAAGTCTTCCCAGACATTTAGACTTTGTCAAGTGCTCTTTGTACCAAGGCTCACAAGCTCAGGTGGGAAAATGGAACAAAACAACCATGATTTGCATCAGCTCTTCAAATTAGAACAAGAGAAACAAGCACAGCTAATATATGAGATCTTTTCCACCTCTACGTCCTGACCAGACAGGCACAAGGACTGCTTTAGGCAATTGGAGACCCTGGTCCTGTGCCGGGAGCCTGGACAGCAGAGAAGTGAGGAAGGACCCCCTCCCCACGCCAGGTGGACCTCCACAGCCCCGAATCAGCCAGCAGGAGTCCAAGTCTTCCTTGAGACAAGCCAGAAGGCCTGCATCCCTCAACCTCAGCCTTGAGCCCACAGGGGCCCCAACCACCATGGAACTTAGATGAGGGACAGTGGAAGCTCCATGGTGGGGGCTAACATGAGGGTGCCCTGGGTGGCTGATAAAACGCTGTTATAAAGCACTCCCCAGAGAAGAGTCCTGGAAAGCAACAGACTTCAAGAATTCCCTCAGAGGGCAATGGTCTCACCTACAAAATGGGACAGTGCTTGGTAGTTACCAAAAGCACCTGCCCACTCTCTCCGTGGGCAAGTGTGTGTGCACCGACTCCTGGCTTCTGGGCTAGGCAGTCATTTTGGGCACAGAATGAAAAGCATCTTTCCCATGACTGAGGCCAAGACCCATGCTTCTGCAGAGCACCCAGGGGTTGGGTGCCCATGGAAGGCTCTGTGGGGCCCTGCAGGGGGCCTAATGCCCAAAAGAGCCTCCACATGGCAGGAGCTGTGAGGCAGACACTCACCAAAGTCGCTGGTGCAGACAGCTAGAAGGACCTCAGTGTCACTGCAAGGGCGGCACGGTGCTGGGAAGGCAAGAGACAGGGTCAGAGCAGGTCCAGGACAGAGCAGGTCCAGGGTTCACCACCCGCCACATTCACACATGCTCATCAGACCCAACTAAAGACAGTCCTGGAGTGCCCACATCGCTCCCCTGTGGCCAAGACCACTTCCCAGCTAAGCCAGAAGAGCAGAAGACAGAAAACGCAGCCTCGGCCATGCCCGGGCTGACCTCAGGGGATGCTCAGCCGCCTCTGAACTGGAAGTGCTTGAGTAGTGGCTGTGACAGCCCTGTGCCCTGAGAACATGACCCTCCACCCCACCACATCCCGAGGCTTCAGAGACAGGGGCCTCCTGTCATGCCAGCTCACACACCAGTGAGGTGGTATCACCAGCATGCTCAGCTCAATCACCTGAGGTCTCCATTACAGACGCAAAACTACCTGGCTGAACTGAAACCATGTCCCCAACAACACCCTGACTACAGTCACCCTCACCCCATCTCCCATGCCCATGGGTCAGGGCCACCCTCACCTCCCCAGATCACACTGGAGGAAGGTCACATCCTGTGGGGACCCAGGTGCCCACCACAGACACTGTCTAAACCAGGCCAGGCTTCTCCGAAAAGCCCAGAAAATGCTGAGTCTACTCAGAAGAGCCACACGGGCCATGCCAGACTTGCACAGCCAGAATCTCCACCGCCCGACAGCCCCACAGCAGAAGCCTCCAAGGGCTGTGTGCCAGGCTCAACAGTGAGTTTGGAAAACACAGTCTTATTACCTGGTCTTACTGCAAGACCTCTACCTTGCTCGGTCTTCACTTCTAGGTTTTGGCCCCAATTCTAACACAGCAGAAACTCTGAGGCATGAAATCTCAGTGAGGCCAAGTTTCCCCACAGCCATCTCACCTTCTAAATGCTCTGGGATATCCTGGCCAGGACAGGACAGTACTTGCCTTGGGGCTCCCCAACCCATAAGATGCCAACGCCACGGTGCACTTGGCCAGCCTTACCTGCTAAGTCTGAGCCAGGCCAAGCTGTCGCCTGCTTGGTGGCTATACAGACCCCAGCCAGGTGCTGTCTGGGGAAAGGGCAGCACAAGCGCCCAACACCTCGGCCACTGCAAATGGGCCAAGCATCTCCAGCTGAGCAGGAGCTCAGACGGGCCTTCCAGGGTCTGGGATAAGCCCCATGGGCCTGAATAAGGGGTCAGTGGAGGCCAGACTAGGCCTTGGAGGGAGTTTACAGCAGCCTGGGCTACCACAGGGTCTCTGTGGGCCTCTTGGAGTCAACCTGTTTGGGGCGCTCACCACAAAGTCCTGCCCCAGGGTGAGGCTGGCACGCCCTGGCCAGGCAGGGTATGTAGTCACCCTCAGCTCAATATGCCTGACTCACTGGCCCACCCACCACCTGCTGCTGCATTTGCTACTATTAAGCTATCAGAAAGAAGCCGCAGAACAAGAACAGCCTGAGATGCCTCCAGATCCAGTCCAGCCTGTCCAGGAACCCCACATATGGAGCCTTCTGCTAGCCTGGAAGATCAGCAGCCAGTCCTGAGACACCCTTCAACACACCTGGACCCCTCATACCCCCACCCCATGCTGGCACTGCACGAGCTCATGCCGCAGCCCCAAGGGGGGCACCTGACCCAGGCCCTGAAGCTGTCCAGGGTGCCATCCCATGGCACTTGGCTCGCTGGCCAGCAGCACAGACAGGCTGGCAGCACTGAGGCATGAGGAGGGTGTCTCAAATTTCAGGTGGCATTTTTATTCAGAGCACATGAGACTCAGTAGACTTTCTAATCTGACTGGCCAGCTGTCCGAGGCCCACAGAGCCAGAGGTCCCAGCCCAACTTGCACTTGTGCGAGTGGGGGCAGCCTCGACAGTGAAAGGACAGGCCAGAGATTAAAGGGCCCTGTGATCACTGCCGTGCAAGGGGCAGGAAGTGCAGGAGGTGAGAGGTGAACCCCAAGTTAGGAAAAGGCAGCCATGCACTCGGGTCCCATCTTGAAGATTGGGAGCCAGGATGCCCCACCATACTCACACCAGACCTGAGCATGTGTGTGTCCCCAAGCCCTGAAGTGTCCTCCTCTATGAGTCACTGGCCCTGGGACAAGCCCTGGGACCTTAGAGGATAAGGAGGAGGGAGGGAGATGCTCCCCTCACCAACTCTGGCACCTGCCCTGGCCCAAGCCCTAGCTGTACAAGGTGTTGGCAGTCTGAGGTCCCTCTCCAAAAGCCTCCAGGAGCCCACGCCATCAACACTGAGCTCAAAAAGCATGGCTCTAGAGACCTCCCTGTTATAATTCTCAGCTTCACAAAGCGGGGGTCACCTTCACGGAGAACTCAGTGCATACCAAGGGCACAATCTGGAAACAATTACTAGTCAAAGTCAGGCTCATAAAGGCTGTGGAATGCGCTGGTCGTGACACATCACATCTCACTTCCGGGGGTGCGGGGAGGGTCAGCAAAGGGTTGGAGTTCTGTCCCTCAGAGGGTGGGGGCAGGGCATGGAGGTCCCCAGTGATCACTCATGAATATGTGTAAAATGAACTGAATGAAGAACAAAGAAAACAAGGTCAGAGGGGCAGCCTGGGCTGCTGTGGCAACCCTGCAGTGGTGGCAGACACACACGGAGGGCTGCACCATGAGTACAAGGAGGCTGAAGGCTGGAGGCTATGGAGTGGGCTGCAGACAGACGGATGCTAGTCCAGCAGCACTGCCCGAGAGAGACAACCAGAGTGGAGACAGACAAGATCCCCAGGGAAACCTCAAGTGACAATCAGTGCTGGTCTCCAAGGCAGCTGAGACAGCAGACATGGCACTCCCACGAGGAGCAGGTGGGTGGAGTGGGCCCACAGAGCCTGCTTGAGAGGCAGGATGGTCCTAGGGGCTGCCCTCTTCCTGAAAAGAATACCCTCCCTCCCTTCAAGTCAGGAGATGGTGAAGATGGATAGGATCTTCTTCACATCTATAGGATAATTACAGTGGCCTGAGAAGCCGCTAAGGCAGGTGGCTCACACCTGTGATCCAGCACTCTGGCAGGCCAAGGCAGGTGGACTGCTTGAGCTCAGGAGTTCGAGACCAGCTGGAGCAAGACTAAGGCCTCATCTCTACTAAAAACAGAAAAACTAGCCGGGTGTTGTGGCAAGCACCTGTAATCGCAGCTACTTGGGAGGCTGAGGCCATAGGATCACTTGAGCCCCAGAGTCTGAGGTTGCTGTGAGCTATGATGCCATGGCACTCTACCCAGGACGACAGAATGAGATTTTTTCAAAAAAAAAAAAAAAGTAGTGGGATGCCTGTAAAGAACACAAATACCCTTCATCCCTGCTTCCACCAAATGATGATGTTTTATTTTCTACTCTTTTGCACTTTTCTACCCATTCCACATGCCAACGAGGGTCCCCCAAACCCTGAGCTCCTGGAGGGGCTCTGCAGCAGGGACTGAGGCCTCAGATAGTATAGGACCCAGGAGTGTAGGACCCAGGCATCCATGCAAGCTGGTAATGTAACTTTTGTGTGTTCGTGACCAGCATCAGGGCAACTGTATCTAGCCTACCTGGGTGACCTAGGGAAGCAGGTTTGTCCCTGTTCTCTAGAATTGGCTGAGCTCCTGCTCCTTGGCCACCCACATGGTGCTGGTGCTGCCCGTCCCCTGAACATGAAACAGTTAATTTTTGTACTTGGTGAGTTTCACTGGCCCAGTGTCCCCAAAAGACTGGGGGTGGGGGAATCCACCAAGTCCTCAGTACATGTCTAGGTACAACCTCAAGACATACCCATGAGTTCTTGCACCTGTCCACTCGTTGCCTTTGTGTCCTGCCAGAGCTCCTCAGACAAGAGGAAGGTGGAAGGTGCAGGGCAAGCAGGTCCTACTAGGGGTGGCCAAATCCCGAGTCCACCAAGGCCAGGTCACAACCCTCCTGAGCCACAGGCTGTGCCCCTGGAGAAGCAGCCTACCTGCTCTGGTCTCTTCCAGGCTGTTGGGAGCCTCACTCATTCAAGGAAGCTGACTTTGCAACCCGAAGGACCCACCACCAACAAGCTATTACCAATAGGCCTAAGTCCCTGTCCGAGAAGCAGGCTGCCTCCAGATGGGCAGGAGCATGACCCTCAAACACACAGCACCCGCAGGGGATTCAAGCCTACAGAGCCTCTGTTCTCTCACATCAGTGCCAACTGTCAGTTCAGATTCATGGGAGAGCTCCTCCACTCCTGACAGGTGCAACAACCACCCGCCTGGTCCTGAAGTGTGTGTGTGTGGCCTGAGGCGCAGTTCCCACCCCTCCTCCTGCAGGTGAAGCAAGGGCCAGAATGGAGACAAGGGAAACACTGGTGCTGAGAGGGCTCAAGACCAGGCCTGGCCTGGGGACGAGCTGCCCTGCTAGAGGGCCGGCGCTGACATTTCACATTACACACCCTGGGTGAAAGGTGCCCCATCCTGGGTGAAAGGTGAGCAGGGACACATCAGCCCCCAGTCCCTTACCCACTCTTCTGCTGCACCAGGACGGGGCAGGATGGCCTCTAAAGGGCCCTGTAGGGGTTTCTGGGGCTGTGTCTGGGGGGGTATACCACCCGGGGCACATCGCAGGGTCTGGGTCCCTGCCTTGAGCTCCAGTGTTTCTGTGGCTGTGTCTGGTAGGTGGGGGGATACCACCCCCAGCACATCGCAGGGCCTGGGTCCCTGCCTTGAGCTCTGATGTTTCTGTGAGGCTGCTACCAGAATCCCACCATCTGGACATCCCTGTGGGCTCTGTGTAAACAGACACCCTGGAGCCAGGCAAGTGTGTTGTGGGTAATGAGGGAACCCTCAGTGTCTACTCCACACCACACAGCAAAGTCCTGGCCCCCAAGCTGGTCTGATAACCATGGGGCCCCCATGGTCCCAAGAGGTATGTGAAGGCCAGAGCACAGGACCCATGTCCAAGCTGTGGCTCAAGTCACTACTCACTCAGGGCTGCTGCCTACCCCACAGAAACCGTGTACGTCTCCTAAACCCACTTACTCCAGGCCTGGAAACCTGGACACAAATGCACAGCAGGTACAGATCCTGCCCCAGAGAAGGAGAGAAACGAGGCCTCGTTCCAGGGGGTAACACACAGCCCCCTGAGCTATCCCCGTCAGTAACCAACACAGCAATGTTCCACCAGACATCTATTGGGCTCAAACGAGATGTGCAGTTGTGACAGCAGCAATCAGGTGACCAGTGCCGTAGCCTCTTTAAAGGTCCCGCGGCACAGACAGACAAAGCCAGGCCCCAGCAGCCCAGTGTCCTCAGGCCCGACCCACTTCAATCAGCAGAAGCAATGTCTCCAAGCTGTTGGAACCTCCTGCCTCAGTGTGCAGCTTCAACAGTTGGAAAACCCACCTCGGTGCTCAGATTTTTCTAGATTTTGTGTTTGTTGTGAGTTCATTATCTCCAAGGCCCCCAAAGCAGGGCTGGCATCCCCTCCCCCAGGTCTGCCACCCACCGCAACTGCTAATGACAAGACAAAGGCCATGTGGCCCACATTCCTGTTCTGCCCAGACCCTAGTAGGCTGGGTGTCCCAGGGGAATCTTTCAGTCCCTGAGACTCAGAGACTGTACTGGTCCTAGGGATACTTCCACAGGCCAGGCCTCTCCACCCAGGCACTGCTGACACCGGGGGTCAGGGTGGTCTCTGGTGGGTGTTGGGGAGGTGTAGCAGAGCCCTCAGCCTCCACCCTGATGTCAGAGACTCTCCTCTGGCCTGACAACCAGTGGTGGTGTGGGCAGGTATCCCCAAAAGACAGGACTCTGAGCTACCTCAAAGCTCAAGTGAGGTGGCAGCCCTGCATGAAGACTGACCATGTGGGTCCCACAGCCCATGCGCCTCTAGGTGTCTGCCCATGGAACTTTCTAGAGACCAGCAAAGCCCTCCACAAATGGACCCAGCCCCTGTCCCAAGTGCAGGTGTCCACAGATGCCATAAGACAGCCCACCACCTGCCTGCCACATGGGAAGCTTCTCATCTCAAAAGAAGAAGTGCCAGCCCCATATGCCAGAGGTGGTGGGTTCAAACCCAGCCCTGGCCAAAAACCGCAAAAAAAAAAAAAAAAAGAAGAAGAAAGAAAATATTTGGGCGGCGCCTATGGCTCAAAGGAGTGGGGCGCCAGCCCCATATGCTGAAGGTGGCGGGTTCAAACCCAGCCCCAGCCTAAAAAAAATCGCCAAAAAAAAAAAAAGAAGAAGAAGAAGAAGAAAAACGCAGAACCTGGAGCCAAGCTCCCACTGTCTAGCACTACACATGTCCTGTGTGGCCAAAGGCATGACCCAGCCCACACAGCCCCTTCCACTCCAGAACCTCCCAGGTCCCCAGATCCTCACAGCCTGTCCAAAGGACCCCTCACCACTCCCGGCTGTGCACCAGCATGAGCCCCCACCCAAATGGGCTGTTGTTGCAGGGGCTAAGCCAAGACAAGGAGCTCTTGGCCCATCACCAGCAGTTTGAACAGTAAAGCACCCATTTTTGGTGTGTCACTAGAACACATGCACAGGGCGAGTTTGAGGTCCACTCTCCCCCTCCAACCGCTGGCCATGCTCACAGGATGCTTGCCTACACACTGAGAGGGGAGCACTACTCCAGCAAGCAACCTCGCCCAGCACTTAAGGGACACCACAAGACGCAGCCGGTCTGGTCAAGGGTGGTTTCTGTTGGAAGGGCTATGACGTCAGAGGCGTTGTCTCCACACCCAGCATCCCTACACAGGAAGCCATATGCAGGGCACCACCATCCCTGGCTGGCTGCCCATAGACTCTCCAAGCAAAGCCGCCATGTCCAATGCACAGATGTAGAGCGTTTTCTCGGAGGTCCAGCAGAGGTCGGGTCAGGAGAAAACCCGCGACACCTGTGCAGAGGAGCGAGCCTGAGCTGCCACGTGGTGCTCACCCGACGGTGTGTGCAGGGCTAGTCCCTGGTACTTCCTCGTCAGCTCGTACTGGAAGCCTGTGGTCCTTCTGCCGATGTCCTGCTGGGGTGTGGCCTCCACAAACAGGCCGCCCTGCTCCAGGCCAAAGCACCGCACCTGGCCAGTATCATCCCCATCCTGTACCAGCAGTTTCAGTTCTCCAGTTTTTTCCAAATAAATATTGGCCCCCGAGGAGCCCCTGAAGGGCTTGATGCACACAGTGAGCTGCCGTGCAGGTGAGAAGGTGTTGGGTCGCAGGTTGACGATGAGAGCCCCAGTGGGGTACAGCCACTCCACTGTGCCCGCCGCGCAGCGTACGTACACCTGCTCCACCTCCTTCCGGTGCGCCTCATGTGTGAGCCCACTGCGAGAGAAGAGACAGTCAGCCAGGCAGGGCTCCTGTACCCTACCACCACCCCCGCCCAGAAGGATGCCACAACTGCTCCCAGCTGGCACAGCCCCACCCTCGAGGCAGTTCAAGCCACCTCCACCCTTCAGCGTGGGGCTGAGGACAGGGCCCCAGCACTGACTGGTGCAGGAGCTCAGGTGCTCAGCATCTACAGTTCTGCCTGCCTCGGCCTCTGTCCACCACTCAGCACCATCTCTGGACCAGGGAGGTTGGACCTACTGCAGGTCAGAGGAGGTGAGAACGAAGGAAACAGCAGCAGCCCTGGGTCCCAGCCCAAGTTCCAGAATGGAGTGCGACGAGCATCAGAACCGTAGGAACATGGCCACAGCGTGGGAACAGTAAGCAATGCCGCCGCTCTGGACGGGCAACAAGTTAGGGGTTGTCATTGAGTTCTGTCTCTCAGGACCTCACCATTACAACAAATGTTTGCATTGTCCTCCAAGTAATGAGCAACTGTTTTCATTCATTTTCAAACCTGAAGACCCTGCCCTCGAGACTGGTTGTTAGAGTAAACCCAAATATCATCAAAGGAAGATCCACTACAAAAGTGAGGTAAGCCTCTTCCACTGGGAGGAGAAGGGCAAACGTATAAGTAACAGGTTAATGTTACTTGTAGTAAGTGCTAAATAGGAAGGAATGAAGTGTGCTACATTCTTGGTGAGGCAGTTTCAGAGTAGAGACAGTTACGTTTTCAAAAAATTGAAACCATCAAAAACATTAAAGTTTCTCTTACTTGAAACTGTAATGTAAAGGTCAGCATGTCACTAGCAGACATCATGGCCACCAAGTGGGTCTGCAATGAAACCAGTGACTTTGACAAAGCAAGTGTTTTATTACATGAAATTTAGTTCTGATCAGATCTCAGGCAGGTTCACCCACATTCTTAGGATTTTTATGTGAAATAAACAATGCTATATCCAGAGCCAGCCTGAGTGACTTACCAGAAACCCTTTCTATAGAGGAGAAAATGCATAACATATGGTTTGCATTTACTGCTGGGTGACTCACGCTCAAACCCCCAAACCTCACTTTTCACACTGCAGCTGCAGGCAGGGGCTGCAGCCGCCCTGTGGACCACATCAGAGGGAAGTGTCGATGGTGAACCCCTCCTGCCCAGCCTCCACCCCCACAGCCTCTGGGTCAGGATAGCTAGCCCAGCCGCAGCCAGCTACCAGGGTCACACACACAGAACAGACTTTTAAATTAAGCCAATAAAACCCACACAACTCATCTGACACGTATATGAGGGCAGGCATGATTACAGTGCTGTGTGAAAATTAGACTAAATGGTAAGTGGCTGACACATAGGACTACAATCAGCTCTTTTCTTATGCAGCCCAAACAAAACATCATCATGTCTCCATCAGGAGATAGCTGGACACTTGCCTTCTGCGCAGGGACCAAGTCTCAGCGATTTCTTCCAATAAACCACCCTGCCTGAGACTTCACTTCCCCCCGTAGGTCCTGAGCATCCAAGGAGTGCAGAAACCACAGCAGAGACCCTGGACACCTCTGACTACACTGCCTCATCCAAGCAGAGGAGGGGGAAGAAGCTCCAACCACACCCAGGCAACAGCAGAGGGAACCCCCTTGGGGAAAAGTGGCCAACCCACAACTGTCAGGGGATTCAGGCCAGAGCCCAGGGCCACCCTCTGATTCCCCCACATAACTGCATCTTGTAGGTGCACCTGGCTCCACTTCATTAGAAGTCTACACAAAGAAGACGAGGAACAAAATGAAGATGGACACAGAAGATACAAGGAGCCCTGTCACCTGGCTCCTTACCTGCCCACTTAGAAGGTCTATGCCCATCTCAGGGCCTGCTCCCCTCCTCTTACATCCCCCTAAAACAGCAAGACCAGCAGGAATGTAGGTACGAGACATGGAGGTTCCACTTTAAAATCACTAGCATGTGGTGTACGAGATCCCAACTCAGAGATAACTCTTTAGGAAAGTGAAACCACGGGGCCCCACTCACCTCCAAATATTCACCACCACAGAAAACCTGGGAAAAAATGCCCATTTATGCAAAATTGCTGGAATTACAAAAATGCAACATATGTTTAAAGATCACGGATGATGGTATTTTATAATTGTCACATTAAGATGCAGGTGGCATACTAAGCAAGAACAAAATAACAGAACTCTGCTGTTGTGATAAACTCAAGGATACAGACAAAACTGGTTCTATTCAACTTTAAGAAACTGAAGAGACTTATTTGATCTTAGATTAATTAAAGTAAATTAATTCATTTTTTGAAAAGTCAGCAAGAGTTACCACCCAGATGGACACACTTGCAGGACACCTTTATGGAAAAGAGGGAGAGAGCCCTGTATAGCAAGCCCCCAGGGGTCTGAGTGGCACCAACCCACATACCACCACTGAGTCACCAGAACAAACCAGTGGCCTCTTGTTCACTAGAGCCAGGAAGGTTCTAAATCAAAGGCAGAACCCAAAGGCCCTTCTGACAAGTAACCTTTTGCAGGAGAGACCACACCTGTGACACCTGTTGATAGCAATGGGAAAGTTCACAGTCCACCTTTATGGCCACTGGCTAATAAAGACTGAGGTGCTGGTCCTGCCTCTTTCACAGCAAGAGAGATTTCAAAATCTTCCACTTAGTTGCTTGGAAACACCTAGAACTATGAACCTGTCAACTGTGAATGGCCATGTCATAAGAAGAAACTCCCTTGCTATCAGAGAATCAGAATCCACAGTATCGGACTGGCTCCACCCTGTGCCGACTTCAGAACAGCTCATAAAAAAGTCATAAACACGGGGAGTTGTCCAGCGCAGCAGAGGACTACCGGGTTTCACGGTGTCTGCCGCTCATCTACGGAGCATGGCCGTGAGTGAGCCCAGCCAGGATGACGACCAGAGTCCTACTACCTCCAGAAAGGTCGTCTGGAGGTCGCTCCTCTGCGACCACACCCGCAGCTCAGGCTGTGCCCTCTGCCAGGCTCTGCCCTGGGGAGAGGGCCAGCGAGTGCCCCTGTTCTCGCAAGACCCAACTGCCGGGCTCCTCCCCCACTACACACACCTGTTTGGTCGAGCCTGCCTCCCCACCCTCGCTCCAGCCCGAGGGAGGCTCCCTTCCTCCTCTGGGCTGCCGGGAAGGCGCCCCCTCTCTCTGGGAGATGTCACCTCCCGCTCTGGAAACGCGGGCTCACTGCATTTCTGGCTTGGATCTGCTGAAGAACATCCCAAGGCCTCGGTTTCGGGGTGCACTGTTTCAGCGGGCAGAGGATGCAAGCCGGAAGCTTAATTGCATCTGGGGGTGCAGGGCAGCTCCAGAAGAACTGTCAGCGTTGGAGACTCCCAGCCAGCCCGCGCCGGCGCCAGCATTCTCGAGGCCTACTCCCCCGGCTCCACGCCCCCGGGTCCATCCCCGATCCGCCCCCGCCACCGGCAGAGGGAGTTTCAGCTGGTGAGCGGGCAGAAGGCTCCCTTAGGGCCAGGGCCCCACCGCTTGCCGCTCTCACGAACCTTCGCTGGAGGGGAGGAGGGCAGAAACTGGATTCCTCAGAGCACTGAGCGCTGTGAGTGATCTGCGTGAGGACAAGCTGACAAGGAGACCAGCCCGCTGCGCCACACTGCCCTCTCGGAAAACCAGCTTCACTCGGAATAACCCCGTGACACACCACACACACACACACCCCAATGAGCTGCCTGTCAGCTGGAGTCTTCCCGTCAGTCCAGGGCGCGAGGGGCTTGGGTGGGAGCCCCAGGGGACCAGACAACGGGCGCAAGGGGAGCCCAGGCCAACAGGATTTTCGACGAGTCGCGCAGTGGCCTGGGTCCCGGCGCGTCAACTCCCGACCAGGCCCCTTCCAAGGCACAGACATGGCTTGCCTATTGCGGGCTTCGGCCGCGGTCTCTCTGCGGGGTTAGAGTGTCATGTGAGCATCGGCGTCGGCTGGGCCTCCCCCACCGCTCACTTGGGACCCACGTTCCTTTCCGCTGTCACATTTCAATTTTAAAAAAGTCCTCGCTGGCACCGCGGGGTGGAGAAGGGTCGCCAAACCCAGAGCGTACGGCTGCCAAGGGCGGCCTGACCTTCACCGAACCGGGGCAGGAGACTGGCCTGTCCCGGCGCACAGGTATCCGTCCGCACAGACGCGGGCAGCGCTGCGGTCAGCATGAAGACCCTGCTCTGTCCACTGAAGCCGCCGCTCCCTCCCGTGGCCGCAGCCGTCCCTTCCTGCTCTGCCCCGGACGCAGGCTCGACTCCTCCCGACCAGGGACGGCCTCGGGATGCGCAACTGCCGGCTGGCAGGAGCCTGACAGAGCCTGAGGACCGACCCTCTCCCGTTCGCAGAGTGGGGCGGCAGGACTCAGGACCAAGTGCGGACTGGAGCAGTCCAATTGGGCCTCATGGGTGGTCGGGCCGGGACCGACTCCGCCGGGCTGCAGGCAGGCGCCCTCCCCCCACCCCCGGCGTCCTCTGGACTTGGGGGCCGGGACCCCGCGGGGTCTTTTGTTCTAGAAGCGGGGGCGGCGGGCAGTGGGCACAGGACTTGGCCTGGAGAGCCGGCCCCGGGCCGCGCCCCCGCACGCTTTGCCCGCCCTGGAGGAGAGCGCAGGGTAGCAAAAGAGGGGAAGAGGACCAAGGCCCGGGGTCAGGGCCGGGTCGTTCCGCGCGGACTCACCTCCCCTTCCAGCTGCACAGGTCACTGGAGTACTGCGCGTCCGCGCCTCCCAGCAGCGCAGCGAGCAGCAGCAGCAGCAGCGGCAGCGGCGGTGGCGGTGGCTGCGGGCCCGGGCCCGGGGCCGGAGGCCGCGGCCACAGCTGCCCCGCGCGCCCCAAGGCAGCCCACGCCGCGCCCCGCATACTCCGGCTCCGCTTAGCGCCCCGGCCCCGCGTCCGCGCCCACTGAGCAGACCGCTTAACCAGGCACAGGCCTGGAGACCTCCAAGTCCGGGCGGGTCACGTCGCACGCCCCCCGCGTCCCTCTCGCGGCCGCCCGCCCATCCCAGTCCGCCCGGGGCCGCCCACGCTGCTGAAGCTGAACGCAGAGTCCCGCCCTCGCCGCCGCCGCCTAAGCCTCTGGAGTCCGCGAGTCCGCGGTCCTGAGTCCCGACTCATCTGGGGGCGGGTTCCTCCACGCCCCGCCCCACTCCGCCCCGCCCCGCCCCACTCCGCCCCCCCGCCTAGAACCCGGCCCGCCCCGCGCCTGCCTCACTGAGCGGGCCCGCCTCCGCCCCGCCCCCCGGAACTCGGCCCTCCCTGACCCAGGCCCACCCCAACTCTGTCCCCCGGAACTCGGCCCAGTACCCCGCCGTCTGCTCCGAGCTCCGAGCGCCCGATTCGGCGCTGCACTCCCGAGTTCGCAGAGAGTCGGCGATCCTGGATGCCGAGACCTGTAACCTGGGGTGGGCGGGAGACGGGCCGAGACGTTGTGGAGAGGAGCGAGCTGTGCAACCGACGAGGAGAGGGTCGTGGAGAGAAGAGCCCAGGCTGGAAAGCAGAGTCCGGGGCAGGAGGGGGACGGGCGGACGGGGCAGCAGCGCGTTCCCCGGCCTGTACAGCCCGAGACCCCAAGTATGTACTGGGCGGTCCCCGACCGCCTGGCCGGTCGCTCTGGCCCTCCGTAAGCCCCCACGGCGGCGGTGCAAGTGACCCACCTTACAGACCGCCCTGAAAGGCTGTAGGGGCTCAGCCTGGTCTTTGGGCTGTGGCGGGGGTGCCTGATCGGCCGATGGCTATCAAAGGTGGTGTAACCCTCTGCAGAATTTGTGGTTCATGGAGGCTCAGATTCCCTCCAGGACCGCAGCTCGGGAGACCAGCTGAGAGCCTGACCCCTGGTGAGCGCACCCGCCTCTGTTCGCCCCCCCCACCCGGAAGTCTTGCCTCTCTGCTACGCCCTGCCCACACACCCGCCCCCCCCCATATGCTCCCAGGAGATCTTGGCTCCACCTTTGCACTCCCCTCCCCCGTGCGCACTCACACGCTCCTTGAGCTCGGGCTCCATCCACAACTTCATCCTTGACTCGGTGGCTTGATAATTCTCCAAGGTGGCCACTGTGCTGTGCATTGTGGGATTTTACCAGGGTTCTGGCCCCTTACTCCAGATGCCAGTAGCAACCTCGTCCTGAGTTTGCTCCTGGGGGACAAAGTTGCTTGTGGAGAACCATGTGCTGGAGGGTGAGGGCGACCAGGTGTGCTCTTTAGCATCTCCTCCTCTGCCAGGTGGCCACTGGGGCCACCATAGCCTGACATCCACTGGTGCAGTTACAACTGGTAGCCTGAGGTCCACTGGTGCAGTTCCAACTGGTAACAGCTTTAGAGATTCATGCCAGAGAACCCCCTGGGAGGACCAAGAGGGCCTATGGGCCTGTAACACCAACAGCCACCCCTGCTGTCACAAAAGCAAGCCTCTGTGTCCTGGTGTCTGGGCCCCAGGGCTGCAAACAGCATCTAATGCTGGAGAAATCTGACCTCCTTTTAGCATTTCTTTGCCAGCCACGACATATTTCAGGAGGAATTTCAAGTGACCTGAGTGGGGAGGAGGAGCCTATTGTTGGGCATGTTTGTGACCTGTGCATGGCAGAGGTTTGCAAGTTGTGGCTGTGCTGGGAGAGCCAAGGAAGAGGATGGAATGATGAGTCTGCTGGAGTGCAGAAACAGGTCAGGGCCTGAAAGGCTGGGAGACAGTGACCACTGGAGGTGGCCACAGGGTGAGGATCTTTATAGAATGGCCATGGGGCTGGTCAGGCCAATGTAATCAATAAAAAGCCAGAGCAAGGACCCTGCCCAGCACAAAAAGTGATGTCACACTTTTTCGATGTCTGGTTTGGCTTAAGGAACACACCTGTGTATTTTGGAGCTTGGAGGCTTGCTTTACACCCCCACTCCACATCATGGTTGTGCACCCTCCCCCCCTGCATTTGCTATGGGAACCAGGGTACAGAAGTGCTGAGAGATGGGCAAAGTAATGCCACCACCAGGCCATGTGGAAAGGGTCCTGCTTCTATATGTGGCCACTGAAGTGCTTTTTCATGCTGGCCACGCACAAGATCGAAGTCCTGCTGGGCCTCATCCATCATGGAAGGGTACAGATCATCACATCATAGAAGGGGTTGGGGCAGTATGTGAGGACCCCCTCAAGTTACAAGTTCAGACACTGTGACCTAATGACCTGTAGTGACGGGCTCAGGGTCTCAGGACCCCCTGGTGCTGCTAACCCAAAAGGGGAAAGGCCATCCCCTCAGGGTGACAGAGCTGTCTCCTTCCTGGGCTCAGGGCAGGGCTCTGCCTCCTACCAGGCTGGCCTAGAACCAGGGTCGTACATGGCAGTGCAGGGGCCTGCAATTTTCACATGTGGAACAGACTGAGGTGGGCTGACTTCAGATAGAAGCTGCTTCAGTGATGCTCATGGTCACAGATAGACATGGATCACAGGAGAACTGTGTGGGGTAGTGGTATCTAAGAGCTCTGCACCCATTCAGATTTTCTGTAAAACTAAAAATTAAAGTCCAGTAACTTTAACAACAACAACAAAAAAAATAGGGTAAAAATGGTTGCTGGGCGGTGTTCTTAGAAAAGACCTGGGCTGTCCCTCCTCTCAAGACACAGGTGCCTCTTTGAGGGTCCCTGAATTGGGAATTTCCAGATTCCTGTCTTCCTGACCAGCTCACCGCTGGGGGTGGAGTAGGCAGCAGAACTGGTTCCCCAGCTGCTCCTCAAGTCTACTCCAATGGGCTTCCAAGCAGGGTCATGTTCCAGAGTCACTTGTGGCCTCCTGGGCACCTTTGCTCCCCCCACCCTAGCCAAGGAAAGCCACCTGCAAATGGACCTCCCTCCTGCAGAGTGCAAGATAAGGTGGGCCAGGGCTGTCTGAGGGTGTCCACCAGCCACCTCCCTTTTTCCCTCCTGCAGAGGGAGGTCCATTTGCAGAAGGGTCCTCCCAGTGCTATTTGGGAGGTTATCAGAGGAAAGAGCCTTGGGCAGGTTCTCCCCTGGGTGGCTAGAAAGGGGCTGCTTCTAGGCGGTGCCTGTGGCTCAGTAGGTAGAGTGCCAGCCCCATATACCAAGGGTGGAGGGTTTGAACCCAGCCCAGGCCAGTTAAAAACAGCAGTGACAATTGCAACAAAAAGAAAGAAAGAAAAGAAAAGAAACGGGTTGCTTCCCAGTGAGCATTTCACAGGGTTAAACCATGGAAGCAGCCTAGCATCATCCCTTATCCCCATCCCCTCTAGGGGAGAAGAAGTGGTCACCACAGTCTGTGTGTGAGGTCCAGATGGAAAGCCATGACTGAGCTGTGGGACCTGAAAGGACCAGAACCCACCAGAATTGTGCCTGCCCATTGCCCATGCTGGGAGAGAGCAGCACTTCTCTCACGGTAGCATGGATGCTTAACCGTGTCTGTGACACATTTCAGGGTACAGCCTCTGGGTCTTTCTGTGCCCTGCCAGGAGCTGAGGCTGGAGAAGGCAGGTCATGTCCTCCCACTCCTGGAGATTACAACCTACTGTTAGGGGCAGCTGCCATCTGCAGGCTTCCTCTGTGAATCCAACCCCAGAGTTCTTATAGCATAAACTCCAGCAACTGTCACCTGGTGGGGGAGACATTGCTAGGACAGAAGCAGGGTCCTGTGGCACTGGATACTCTTCCTAGACTTTCTGAACACCAGAGGGCCTGCAGACCAGTGGGTTGGTGAATGAACATGACTCAGACACCAGCCAGCCCCCCGCCAATTCCCAAGTTTCCTTGCTGTGGGGTTGGGGTCATTCTGGAGCCTTAGTTGCCTGCAGAGTGAGTCATTTCCTCACTCTGGGGAAGGTATGTGATGTCAGTATGCAATGTCTAACCCCCAGGTGGAAGCTGATAGGCTGGGGTCTTTGTAGAGACTCCGATTTGGGCATCTAATTTTTTTTGTTTGTTTGTTTTGAGACAGAGTCTCACTTTATTGCCCTCCATAGAGTGTTGTAGCATCACAGCTCACAGCAATCTCCAACTCTTGGGCTTAAGCAATTCTCTTGCCTCAGCCTCCCGAGTAGCAGGGACTACAGGCACCTGCCACAATGCTTGGCTATTTTTTGTTGCAATTCTCATTGCTGTTTTAGCTGACTGGGGCTGGGTTCAAACCCACCACCCTTGGTATATGGGGCCAGCTTCCTACCCACTGAGTCACAGGCGCTACCCTGGGCATCTATTCCTTAATCAAGGGCATTACCTGTTCTCATCAGAGATTGGGGCCATCATGAGCACAGGGAATCAACCTCATCATGCTCCCTCCAATTGTGAGTTCTTTGAGCCACTAATCAAGCCAAACAGACTGTTAACACTTTTATTTTTTGCCCAGACTTGAGGATTTCAAATGTGCATTGATGGCAATTTTACTATACAAAATGTCCAATCACCTAAATCCACTCATCAAAGAATCAACCTCCACCCCTTAGAAACTGAGCACTTCCAGAAAAATGTTGAAAATTCCCCAAATGTGTCTAGGAAATTCTCTCTGAGCATTTGTAAAATACTTAAGAACATTAGCCAGTCATAGTTGCTCACGTGAGAACAGCCAGTCCCACCTGCCCCACTTGGCCACCCAAATCATTTGTCACCCCAACCCCCAATGAGGTCATTTTCACTGACCTTCTAATAGGGACATAATTATCATAATTGTGGTCAAATGATGTATTGAGAACCAACGCTTATAATTTAACATTTAGTAACTGCGATGAGCAACATGTAATTACAACATGAAACAACCCGTCAAGTGCTAGCTGGCCCCAACCCAAAGCTTCAGCTTCAGCATATAATCCTTCTCTGAACCCCTCCTTAACCTAATTTGCACCATGTTATGCTATCTGCATCAAAGGAAGGTGGGAGGGGGCACGTCCCAGCCAGCTCAGTTAGTAGCTGAGGGACTGTCTCGAGCTGGACACTAAGCTAGGCCCACTGGGTTTGTGACCTTGAGTGTTGCTGCCCCCACATTGGCCGGGGTGGGGGGCACCACCAACTCTTGCCAAGCCAATTAAAATGTTTTAAAACATGCTTTGTAACTATGAAAGTGAATTCTTATTGAAAAAAGAGTGAACTGGCTCGGCACCTGTGGCTCAACGGGCTAAGGCGCCAGCCATGTATACCTGAGCTGGCGGGTTCGAATCCAGCCTGGGCCCACCAAACAACAATGACGGCTGCAACCAAAAAATGGCAGGGCAAAAAAAAAAGGCAAAAAATGGCAGGGCATTGTGACCGGCGCCTGTAGTCCCAGCTGCTTGGGAGGCGGAAGCGGGAGACTCGCTTGAGCCCAGGAATTGGAGGTTGCTGTGAGCTGTGATGTCACAGCATTCTCTCCAGGGTGACAGCTTGAGGCTCTGTCTCAAAAAAAAGAAAAAAGAAAAAGGAGTGAACTGTTCTGGAGGTACTGAGAAGAAAAAGGGATTTTCCCTTTGACCTCCCAGCCTCATCCAAAGTTAGAGTTGCTTCCTGGGGCTCTCTGGGTGTTGCACGTGTGTATGTGTGCATCCAAGTGTGCATGTGTCCCAGTGTGTGTGCATGCTCATGTACATGTATGTGCATGGGCATGTGCATGTATGTGTGCATATGTGTGCGTGTGTGTCCACCATGGTTCCCTCTGATTCCCAGCAGGTCTGCAGGGTGTGAGTATGCATACATGTGTGTGCATATGTGCACATTTGTGTGTCCACTGTGGGTCTTTCCAATTTCCAACAGATCTGCGGGGCATGGGTAAGCAGCCACCATTGGCACCAGTGCCTGTGGGGCAGCATTTAAAACCCAATTACAATGGCTCAGCACCTGTAGCTCAAGCTGCTAAGGCACCAGCCACATACACCAGAGCAGGTTCGAATCTGGCCTGGGCCTGCCAAACAATGACAACTACAACCAGGCGTTGGGCGGGTGCATGTAGTCCCAACTACTCTGGAGGCTGCGGCAAGAGAATCGCTTAAGGCCAGGAGTTGGAGGTTGCTGTGAGCTGTGATGCCACAGCACTCTACCCAGGGTGATAGCTTGTGGCTCTGTCTCAATAATAATAATAATAATAAAACCCAATTACAAAAAAACAAATCTTGGCTCAGTCCACTAAAGGCCAAAGGGAAAAATAATCACAACATCACCGAGTTAGGGGCTGGTGGTGTGGTTTTATTTTTCATGGTCCAGTTGTCGCTGTGAGGCACAGGGGCAGCAGAGGCACCCCACGGGTGAAGGGGGGAGAGCAGCCAGGGTGTGGGGTGTCAACAGGAAGCGCTTTTGTGGGCATCTTTGAATGTCGACTGTTCTCACTTCTTTCAAGTCCAGCGAGGGGCAGGCAGAGCGGCTGCCATCTCCCTGGGTGACCAGCATCTGAATGTCCCCAGGCACTTTCCTGGAGCTCTCCCAGCCCTGCCCACCCCTTGGTCCCACCACCTCTGCCCTGCAAATGGGAGGTCATTGTCGCAGCTTTCAGAGGACCCAACCATCATCTTCAGGGTGGTGGTCAGGGTGGCACTGGCTGGCTGGGGTAAATGTCCCCATCCTTGTCCTCTCTTTGCCTCCTCCCACCCCAAATCCTCCTTGGCAGGATGGCACCTGCTGTGTGTCCCAGATAGCAGCTCCAGCAGGCAGGGTGCCTGTCACTGTGGGCTCTGCAAGCCCATACCCACCCTGCACACAACTAGTAGGGCCAACATGCTAGGCCAATGAAGAATTTAACCCCACAGATATTGATGTGAAAGAGCCCAGTAATGGAGGCTCGACATGTCCTTGTGGGTGGGCATCTGCTTGGTGTCACCATGAGACTGGCATCTGTTCCACACATGTCCTGCTGATGCACCCTACACTCATGAACACAAGTGAGATCCCTCATGGCCCCACATGGGGGAAGCTCCAACCCCTGAAGCCTCTTTCCCTGGCTTGGCAGGAAGGCAAGAAGCCAATGGTCAGCATGTGTGTGTGAGAGCGAGAGGGGCAAGTTGGTGCTCAGGGCCCCGCACCCTTGTTCAGCTCTCTGGCTTTGATTTGGCTTTTCCACTTCTCCCTGCTTGTGCATAGGTAATTTCCACAGGCCATAACCAGGTCTGACCGTGGTTAGACCTGGTTAGCTCTGTTATGAGGGGGTCCATAGGAGAGACTTCCCTGACAATGCCAGTTAAGGAAGCATTAAGATCCAGCCTCAGATCTCGGGGTTCAGGGATGCAGCATTGGTCTCCCCAGCAGGGCTTCCAACATGAGTCATCAATTCCTGGCAGGTATTAGAGGCAGTTTCTCAATCAGCAAGTGAGGGTCCTGCCTGCCCACCATGGGAGGTGTGTTCCTCACAGGGCAGGCAGCTGGTGACCCTCCTTGCATCCCTCAGAAGAGGGGAGCCCATGAAACAGGGTCCCTAGTGCACCCTACTTCCCCCAACCCCAACCTACTTCTCAGCCTTTCTGCTGCAGTCTTTGTACTCAGCCTTTACCCAGAGTGCTAGGATTACAGGTGTGAACCACCATGCCTGGCCCATAATTTTACTTTTGAATATTATCTTTTAATACCCAGTTACCCAATACCAAGATAATACTTATACTATTTTTTAACACCCAGTTAGTTCCCATATGACATGTCTGATAAAACAGAGTCGCACTAAACTTATAAGAGACCAATTTATAAATAAATACCAAGTCCTCATTTATAAAGGATTCTTATGAAACATCTAGTCTTTCAACAGCATATCTGAGTATCTGCCATGTTCTGGCACAGGACAGAGGGAATTATGAGGCCAAGGAGACCTGTCCCTTTTCTGAGGAGCCCACAGACTCCAGAAAAGACAAGGGATCTGGGGTCCCCAGGAGGCTTCTGAATCCAACTGGGAAGTAGGAATTTGCTTTAGGGTCAGAAGGAAGGGTGTCATGAAGGGTGGGGTTGGGGTGAGCTGTAACCTAGCTTACAAAGGGGCAGCTGCACTGTCCCCAAAGGGTGGGAATCAAGAAGAGCTTTCACTTGGGTGAGAATGGACTTGTTTGCATTTTGGAACGTGTCCCTGAGCACTGTGGATACCTGGGAGGGAGGAGGTGATGCCTGGCACAGTGGCCACAGCTCAGAGGAGTGTGACAGGTCTGCAGGTACCAGGGTGCTTGAGGTGTGATCACTCGTGTGGGACACCAAGGAGGTGCCACAGTTGAGCAGGGCTTGAGCCTGAGGTGTCAGGATTGTGGGGGGCAGCAGGGTTGTGCCTCCCACCTGGGGGTGCCTGGGCTGAGCCCCACCCCCCCCCAAACTGGGGCCTAAGAGTTCAGAGGGTGCTAGAAAAACCCAGGGACCCACCGGAACCAGGCAGGTCATACTCCATGAGTTTGTTCATTCAGGTCGTTGGAACCCAGAGCATGTATTTCCACAGAAATAGGGCCCATGTGACCATTGCACTCTATATCCTATCGGAACTACAGCTGTGGCTCCAAGGTACACAGATGGGTAGGCAGGGGCACTTCCTCCCTGGTAATAAAAGACTGGTGACCAGGCCAGGGGTGCAGCTGTGCCTGCCACCTGCCACAGCATCCCCTATCCGCACTCACTGCCAAGCACGTTCTGAAGGGGCCATCCAAGTATGCGCTGGGGCAGGGCATTTCACAGCAGCCCTGGCCCCTTCCTCAGGTGTTCACTGAGTCTCATGACTCTTCTTTGAGTCACCCAAGGACTTCGGGCTGAGCCTCTCACAGCCCCTAAAATCTGTTGTGACTAGACAAGTTGCACCTTCCCTTGGGGCCTTCCCCGACTCCCATGTGTGCCCCTCTGCATGTCCTCAGGACTCCCAATGTAGCACTCATCTGCTACCCAGAATCAGAATCACGGCTCATCTTTCCCTCCAGACTGTGGCGGTGATCACTGTAAGAAATGCATTTTATTTCACAGTCTAGTGCCCGCTGGTGTAAGAATGTGCAAAACTAACACAAAAATTTTATAAAACAATGCATGCCCTTATTGTACAAGATGGACTCAGAGTTTATTTTTAAGACTTGCCAGTTATAGCCCATTACCTTGACCCTATGACCCCAAGAAGCTCACAAGCTGCAGTCTGGAAACCACTTTAGGCTGTGGGTTCCCAGCCCATGCTGAGGGGAGTTGGCCCTGAGCCTTCCCAGAACAGATGGGCAGGAATGCTGAAGGACTCAGTCTGATTGTAGTGGCTGCTGAGCTGCCCATTTCTGTGATGATTCCCAGTAACCTGGAAAGCCAGGTGCACACGGTGGCTTAACAGTAGACATGCATAGGGTGACCACTGGAGGGTGGCCTGTCCCCAGAGGTGAAGGCCTCCTGGGACAGTGACCCCATCGGAGCCCAAACTGGACCAAGGGTGCCTGGGGCAAATTCTCATGGCTCCAGCTTGTGTCATCACCCCTCAAGAGTCCCAGGTTTGCCTTATAGTGGAGCGCCAGGAGATAAAATTTCTTTTGGACACTGGAGCAACCTTTTCTGTACTTCTCTCTAATCCTGGTCTTTTGTACCCCAAATCCATAACTATACAGGGGGTGTCTGGAAAGCCGGTTACCAAATTTTTCTCCCAGCCTTTAAGCTGCAATCGGAATGACTTGCTGTTCTCTCATGCCTCCCTAATCATGCCTGAAAGCCCTGCTCCCCTTTTTGGGGAGGGACAAATTAACTAAAACAGGAACTTTTCCCTCCTGGAGATCTAGTCATGATCAAAACTCTTCCCTCTAATTCACCTTCCCTAACCCCAACTTGGGAAGTCCCCTTTCCTGTTATCTTGTCTTCTTCTACAGCTGTTAAAGTTATAGGA
>CAUYRH010104658.1:0-14044 GCA_963574655.1 Perodicticus potto
TGCGAAACTGGGGACCTTCTTGGTGTGGTGGGGTTAAGTGGCTCTGTCTTATTTTCAGCTGGTCTTTGTCTTACCCTAGAGAATCTGTTACTGTGGATTGAAATCTGAGCTGTGACGGAATACCAGAGTTAAGTCGCCACACCCCCCACAGGCAACAATTGAAAAAGCCAGATCAAACCTTCCCACTACCACACACCCAAGGTACTACTTTGGAAAATCCTCAGGTGATTAGCCCAGTTGAAGAGGCCCCAAATCAATTGTCCTAGCCAGCACTGATCTCAAATAGAAGAGTTAAAAAGTCTCTGGCAACTAGATAGCAGGGATCTGCTGGAAGCTCTAGTATAATTCACTCCGGTGCTCTGTGAGCTCAGGAGGGCGACCCCCCAGCAAGTAGATTAGTCTGGGAAGGTTGATGCCTCCTTCCCCACCTTCCCCTCTGTCACACCCAGTCGGTGGTAACAGTTGTGATCCAGTTTCTTCCCATGATCAGATGCTGCAGAGATTTGCACCTGCCTGGGTCACAGTGAGGTCTGTGGCTCCACAACCAGTCCGCTACTCCCTGCCACTATTTGGCAGGGGGAGGTGAGGCCTGACAACCTGGGTACTTGATAGGGGCTGGGGCGATTCACTCAGTTCCAGTCCTGTCCCTGATTGATGTTGCTGTGAGAACAGAACAAGTTCGCAGACTTTATTTCTGTCAAGGCTATTTTCCCTGATCAGACTGGGGCTGCAAATAGGTCTGAATCAGTCTGTGAGTTCCAACCCTTTGTCTCAGCTTTCATCCCCTGAGGGCCAGGTTATTCTGAAGATAAGCAAAGCAGCCTCTCTTGGAGTATTCGACTCCCTGCCCTCTGTCCCTGTGGGTACCGCCTCAGGCATATCCTTCATGTGCCTTGTTTGCTGGTCCGCTCTGCCGGTGGCTACCACTGGAGAAGCTGCCCACTTCCCCTGGCTGCCCAGAAGACTGGGAGTGTCTCCTCAAAACATCCCCAGGGGTGCAGCTCTCATGCTATTGTTCCCGGAGCTGGCCGCTGTTTCTTGCCTCAGGAGACCTTCCCTCCAGCCAGGTCTCCTTTTGGCTCAGTCCCCTCTCACCACTCCCAAGCCGGAAAACCAGCACAGTTCAGCAACAGTCCGCGCCTGTCCACACCCCTCAAGAAAATCTCCAAGAATCTGGACTCTGTGGGGGACAGGCCTCCAGACCTCGGGGTGAGAGTGGAGGAGAACACCAGGAACTCTAACTTGCAGATAGAGGAGTATATACAGTTTTGTGCCTGGCTGGAGAGTGCCGTGGCACCCTAGTAGGGGAAGGAGGTCTGGTTTTTAGAGAGTCTCTCCCGTGGGGTAGAGTGGGAGGACATCTGAACTCTGCTCGCTTGTTTGTATGGAGGTATGGAGTATACTGTGAACCTCTCTCATGGGGGAGGGGACTCCCGTCCGCTTGGTGATGTGCTCTGTACCTTTTTGTTTGTGTCCTCGGGTTCTCAGGTCACCCTAGCAGGGTTGATGTGCTCTCTTTGACCTTTTCTTTTGGCTCTGATCCAAACCATTGGCTTTCTTGCTGAGTTTCTGTCCTTTAACTTTCCTTCTGGATGGGAACCTCTGTGGAAAACTGGCTACAGATCGCCATCTTGGCTCCTCCCCAGTAACTTTTGAAATTTTGATGATAATGTTCTTTGGAGAAGACATACAGGGGTTGAATTCGTTTGAGGGATCTTTGAACTTCCTGTATCTGAATTTTCATATTTCTCCCAAGAATTGTGCCGGTCCTCTTGCCTTACAAGAAATGCTGGGTTATACTTTCAGGTTACTTGGCAGTTCTGCCACTAAGAAGGCAGGGATCCAGATGTGGTGGAGACTGTTTCCAGAGGTGTAGTGTGCTATATGGGCTCAGGTGCCATGACTGTGGCTACACCATGATGTCCAGCTGGTGTCACATGCTCCAGCCTTCTTCTGGGTAGATGTGTCCAGCAGGGACATGGGCATGCCAAGACTGTAGGGCCCCAGGAAAAATGCATTCTAGTGATAGTTCCACCTTTAAAATGACTTTGTATTTCATGCATCTGGGAGAGAAGGGGTGTAAATTCCTTCTCTGGAAATATGGAGTTGCTTAGATTCTTAGCAAGTACCTATACTGGGTTTATGACATTTGACGGCTGTGAGGTCTTCTACAGCTAGGATTGCAGATGTCTGTGGTAGAAATACAGACTGCTGGGCATCTCACACTTTCCTTCTCTCCACAATGAGGAGTCCTTCTTGGCTTCAAGCTAGTCACCTCTGGATTCTTTTTACTGTCTCTATATTGTCACCCTGAGTTTCTCTGCCTTAGATGGTCTTTATCACTTTTCAGCTGAATTCTAGAGTTTTCTTTAGACACTCTGTTTGATGTACAGTTACCTATTTGTTGTTTGGATCCTTCTTTATGAAGAGGTGAGTGCTAGGCACCCCAAGTCAATCCTCTTGTTGATATTTTTCTCAATCAATTTTAACCACCATCCATTGATTAAGTCTGTCCACAAGTAATTGTATCATCACCAGTAGTAATACCAATAGTAATAGCAACAATGGTGATACTATGACTTAGGCTTGTAGCGTACTTATTAGTTACAATGTATTATAAAAGCATTCTGCCTATATTAACTAGTTTAATTTTCACATCAATCACAGAAGATAGGTTCAATTATCATTCACATTTTATAATTATGAAACTAAGACACAGAGAGGTGAAGTAATTTACTCAAGTTCATGTAGCTAGTTGTTTATACTACCAAACCTAGGATCTTCTAATCCAGGATGGGTGGTGCTGAACCTATCCTTGTAACTTTTATCCCAGTCCACTTTGGTCTTTTGCTGCATCTCCTGCAGCTGGAAAGAAATTTGGTATTTTTAAAGGAAACCATATTATTTTTTGGCTCTCTCTGTCAAATATAGTTTTGAAGGTGTGGGCATGACTATGGAAAATGAAACATGTAGGTGTTATAGTCTTGGTCCTTTTGCAATAAGTTATATATTCTCAGAAAATAGGATAGATGTCTCAATGTGAATTTGGGGCTAGAATAGAATAAGACAGCCTTCAACTTTGGCATTATGGAATAACTTCCATATATATTAATTTCATTTTAGCCAGATCTAAATTAAGTTCCACCTGCTCAGTGGTGTGTGTTTTCACCCAGTGTCTGTATTCATATTTAAATTCTACTTACCAGATTTATGATCATAGGTGGGTTATTTAATGTCTTCTTGTTTCAATTCCTTCATTGTGAAATGAGCAGATTTACACAACTTTATTCTTAGGAGAATTAAATGGTACAATATATATAAATTATTTTATTTGGTGCTTGACACTCTTGAAGGTGCAATACCAGTATATGAAATGCTGATAGGAGAGTGAGGATTATAGAAAATATGCTATAATTCCTCTCTTCTAGTCAATTAGTTAATTAAAAGATTAATGATATAAATTATAAATATCATCACAACATATTATGATATGATTGCCTCCAAGGAGGAAAATATGTCATATTTTATGAAAGTTCCAAAATGAATGACATTCATGGTCTAGAGAGAAGGTGTGGAAGGCTTCGTGAGTGTGGCCAGAGTACAGGTTTGAACTAGTATTTGAAGCCTGGCAAGAACGTAGGTATACTGACTATTTTAATACATTGGTGGAGTATTTTGAGTTAGGGGAACAACCTGAAAAACTATAGAGATAGGGGTGAACTCATACATTTGCAGAACAGTGAGGAGGCCACCTCATCAGAGAAAGGGGTTTACTTCAAGTATTTTAATGCAAAACACCAGGTAGGTAAGGACAGACCACTTTTGGAATGTTGCACAAAACCATCCCTTTCTCTATGCTGTTCTTTTGCCTAAGGTGCCCTTCATGAGCAACTCTAGTTGAGAAAACCATGACCCTTCTTGAAAGACCAGTTCAAATATTACCTCTTGTGAGACTTTTGTTGCCATTAAAAGGAATTTCTTCTCTCCGACGAACTTTCAGTCCAGTTTATCTTTATTCTGTTTATCTAGCATGAGCACACGTGGTGGTTTGCCAAGGTCATTCTGAGTTATGCCTGTTATCTCATTGTAATTATTAGTGGAGCACCCTTTCACTCTAAAATATGACTGTTTTGATGATAAAATATAAGGTCAACTCTTATAACTCTTATCACTTCTCTTTTGTTTTCTGGTTAGTTACCCCTATTAAAATGTTCATATGAGCAGAGACCTTATCTACTCAACTTTGAATTCCCAAGAAAGACCATAATAATTATTTATGAAATGTATTTAAATAAGGAGACTGAAAATTCTGGAAGTCTAAGTCTATACTTTTAGATTTTTTTGTGTTCCTAACATCTTTTGGTATTGCACCTGTACATACTAGGTGCTTGATAGATTTTTAAATTTGATTAGACATCCACAGAGTTACACTCTATCTGGAGAGTGGTAGAGATGACTTTAGCATGGACTAGAATTGTGTCCTCATAAATCTTTTTTTTTCTCACTACTTGCTAACCTATACATATTTCTCACTGACAGTCTGGGTTGGTTTTAAGTCCTAAAGAAAAATTGTCTTGGAAAATCCAAGGTGTTAAATCAAGAGTCAGATGTATATGTATATGTATGCTTTAGTGCAGTAGGGTGTGTGTGTGTGTGTGTGTGTGTGTGTGTGTGTGTGTGACTAAAACATCTCTATTTTCCAGGATTTAAACTTTCTCATTGCTAAGTCCCTATAAGGAAGTTTGAAATAAAAATTAATGGAGATGAATGAAATTTCCATTGATTGGAACATTGATTTAACAGTTCACTTAACAAACTATATTGAGTTTTTAGTTTTGTTCCAATTAGTGTTATTTCTTCAAGGTTTCTAGCTAAGATTTCCACTCATGTTTTACAACCTTTTATGAGTTAAATGCCTCTACTTGATTTTTCTTCTTAGAATGTTTAAGAAGTTATACTAGCAGATGTTAAAGGGATTAAAGGGCTTAAACTTCTCATATTGCTCATTTGCAGAGTAGTCATTTGGACAAGTCTGCAAGTATCCTGATTGTGAAATATCTTGATTATGAGAGGAAATCATAGTTATTTATGAAATCTTCGTTTCTAACTTGAACTATTTCTATCTGCTTGGTGGGTTTAGATCCATTTCCTTCCATTTTCTAAATGGATTGTACAGTAATTAGAACTTTTATTAATATAAACACATCACTGTATATCAGGCAACAACCCCAAGGTTAGATTCTGAAACGTATGAAAGTGGAGTATGTGGAAAATTCGGGTTAAACTGCTGAGGGTGCTTCAACAGAGTCTCCAGAGTGAACGCATTCCTTTTCTGTCCCTATGCTCACCAGTGCTCCCATGGCCAGAGCTACTCCTTTGAAATATTTCTGGTAAATGCTCCTTTGCTAGGCTACATTCATGGGCCTGCCTCTTCATATTTATTACTTTTGTTCTACAGAAGCCATGGAATTGGATGTATGGGTATGTTTCCTTTTCTTTTAAACCTTAGAGGAAGTTTTCCCAGTGATGGTGCTGCTGATGTTTTGTGCCAAGAGACAGCCTTAATTCTTTGCTGTTGGCTTTCTTGCACTGTGTAAGAAACTTAGCATTATCCCTAACCTCTACCAACTAGGTTCTTGTGGCCCTTCCTGTCCTCAGCCATGACAACCCCAAATACCCTCAGACATGTAAAATATTTCCAACGGAAGGGGATGCGAAATTGCCCTCAGTAAACACCAATTGCCTTGGAGCCTCTTGGAATCCTTTTTAGAAAGTGAAGAATGAAGAAACAATGACCTTAGAATAGCAGTTACCAATCATGTGACTTACATAAGTTATTTGACTCCTCTGCAAAGTGGAATTCTTTCAAAATTTAGATTTCAGCAGAAATTACCAGGCACATAATAAAGTCTGGATGGATATAGGGTTGTCACTGTCATTCTTATTTGATGAGTTCCAGCTAACTTTTCTCAACCAGTGATTCCAACTTAAGAAAAGGTGTCTCTCTCTCTTTCTCTTTCCCCCTGCAAACAGAGCACGACGAATGTGGCGGCGGGCAGCACAACTGTGACGAGAACGCCATCTGCACCAACACTGTCCAGGGACACAGCTGCACCTGCAAGCCAGGCTATGTGGGGAACGGGACCATCTGCAGAGGTGAGTTTGCTGCCTGGGCATGAGCTGGGAGCTGCTGCTCTGCCTGGGCTGCTGGTGCTGGTGTGGCAGACCCTTTTGGCCACTCTAGTGGCTGAACATGGACAAAGTTCCTGCCCCTGGTTTATCAGCTAGCAAGGCCTACAGTACAGCAGAGAAAAAGAAAAATACTTTGTGTTTAGCATTTTAGTATAGAAAATGGTGAGGATGTGGGTCAGGGGCATGGCTTCACGACTGGATGTCTTCTGAGCTCTGTCTCTTGGCCTGAGTTTGGGAGGGAGGCTCTAACTGCGGGTGTGGGCTTTGCTCAGGGTATAAGTGGATATTGTTCCTGTCCACACTTCAGGTCGCTGCTTGGATAGGAAACATTGTGTTTGGGAGTAGCTGAGCCATTCAGAAGTCAGTGTTCTGGATTCCCTCTACATTTGGAATAAACTTAAAATTCCTCCTTCTGGCTTATGAGGGTTTTATTTGGAACCAGAGAGGAGCCCAAATAGCCAAAGCAATCTTAAGAACAAATCTGGACACATTGCATTAACAGATTTCAAACTATACCCCAAGTCTATAGTAACCAAAACATCATGGTATTGCCACAAAAATAGACATAGACCAATGGAGCAGAATAGGGAGCCCAGACATAAAACAATCCATGTAATGAGAAAGAAATAACTTTCAAAGACCAAGTTCCCACATTTATGCATTGGATTGGGCAGAATTTTAAAAGATTGATTTTATGCCATGTTGGGAGGGGTGGGATGAAGGGACAGCCTCATACATGCCTATGACTATAAATGATGAAACTCTTTGTATACAACAATCTGACATCTATTGATATCCGAAGTCCACATTCTTTTGATTCCATCCATTTTACTTCTTGAAATACATTCTACAAAAGCACAAGCTCATGAAGAGAGAAACATGTGCATAGACTAATATTTCTGAAGCATTGTATGTATTCACTGAAAACTGGAAACAACAAAAATATCCATCAGTAATAGAATGATTAAATATATTTTGGCACATTCATGTTAGGGGATAGAATGCAGTAGTTTGAAACTAGAAGCTTGTGTGTGTACACACGAGCATACACACAGATCCTCAAGACATAGTTTTGAGAAAAAGAAAAATAAAATCAAGTTACTGGACAATATGACATATGGTATTATCACATGTCTAAGTGAATATTTAAAAAATATCCATATACTTATGTAACTGTGGAAAGAGTGAAAGCATACAAACTATTCACTTTATTACCCACGGTATGTGAAAAAAGAACATTCGTTGGTTGCTGTAAATTCTGTATTATTTGTATTTTTTCCAAAGGGAATTTATACATGAATATTTGGGTGCTTGTTTTTTTAAAGTTACATGAGGCACGTGAGCTTGTGCTCAGCTTTTACTAAAAGGCTGAGGATATTTCCAAAACAAAATACAGTTCAATGGATTATCAGGCCCACTGCTGGTACCTACACGCTCATGCTGTAACTCTGAGGAGCAACATAGGAATTTGAGTTCAGTGCAGTTTTTCAGAATTATGTTACCTTGTAAAATAATATTAACTGCCCTGTTCAGTGAGTTTGTGTCTGCCAAGTCCTCTCTTGCCATTGTGATGCATGGTGGCTTCACCTCTATGGAATTTTGAAAGTCCAGCGGTGAAAAACATGAGTTCAAATAACGTTCTTGGTATTCACAGACTCTGATGGGAAACGTAGGTTCCCTTGAAAGTTATGAATGAGAGATAATAATTTTCTTAAAGTGATTCTCATGACCAGTTCTGTTGACCTCAACACGTTAGGGGAATTCTATGTTTCATCAACGCTGCTTAGTAAGGCATTGTGGCATAGTTGAAATTTACTCAAGGAGCTCATGAAGCCCGGGCTTAGATTTGCTTTCATCACTGGTGAGTTATAACTTTCATATTTTTACATATTAAAATTTGGTTCCTATCACTTTCCCTGTTTATTGAACAATATTTTTGCAAAGAATTACTAAGAGACATGCAATGATGTGATTTATGCTATAAAATGCTGTACAAAGTAAAGGCAGCATTACTAGGATTATAAGAAGTAAGAAAAAGAGGAGGAAGGTGGCAGTTCATGGCTGGCTTGAACCTGAGCCTTCTGCCTGAGGAACCCAAATTTGTGAGTCAGTTTTGGGGTATACATTTTAGAGGTAAACTTTATCACCTGTCATTGAGACATTTAGAGTGAGAATTGGGCAAGGATAACCAGACAACCTGAACTAATTCTTTTTTTAAGTGTTATATAAAAACTTTTGTAGACATGGCGATAATCATAAACTTCACTAAATCTGAGTAGAAATACATAGGAGTGCTTTTATGGACAAGTGTGACACAAGGTAGCCATTTTTAAAACAATACTAATTTTTGTGAATTCTCTGTGATGGCTTTCCAAGTGACTAATGCCCATTTAGGAGTTTTTTCTTCAAATGGATCAAAAAATACATATTTGTTTCAATAACTATCACCAAGTATGTACAAGATACTTTACTGGATGTGTTCAGATACGTTATCTCATTTAGTTTCCACCATAACCTTGGAAGATTGATGCTGTTATTCTATTTTGCAGATAAATCTTGAATGAGACATAGTTGAATCGGATTTAACCCAAACAGTAGAGCTGCTTCTAATTGTTCTCTGCCTTTTCTTCTCCCTTCCCTTCTATTTTTCTTTTATCTTTTCCTTCCCTTTTCCCTTCTTCAGTTCCTTCCCTTTCCCCTTCCTCTGCCTCTTCTTTCTTTCTTTCTTTTCTTTTTTGCACTTTTTGGCCAGGGCCAGGTTTGAACCTGCCACCTTCAGTGTATGGGGCCAGCGCCCTACTCCCTGGGCCACAGGTACCACCCTGCCTCTTCTTTCTTGACTGATCATGTTTTAATAGTTGCTCCACCCCCCTAACTAGAAACTGAAACCAAAATAAAGGGAAGAGAGAATACAATAATAATAGATAATTATTTTTGCTCGCATATTTAATAAATAGACTGAAGTGCTTTTGAAACTGTGCAATATGTGTTGCTAAATATTTTTGCATCTGAGGTTAAATGGACAAAACGCCTGCACACAGTTTTAAGTCAGATTTGCATAACCTAACATGAGGGTTAGGCTTATCTGCAGAAGATTATTTATCTGTTTTCCCAGCACCGCATTAATGCTGCAAGGGAAAGCAGGCTTTAACTAGGCCATTGTCAACACGTAGCTGATACACTAAGCCTTTTTTATCCGTCATTAGCTCTGGATAAGATGTGGTGATCCTTGAAAGCATTCTTGTCTTAATGACTGATCATATTGACATTTGTTTTTTGAACATACCATGAGTGTGTATTCTGTGTCTAGAACATAGTTCTGGGCACTGAAAGAGCAAAACCCAAGCTAGACAAAGTCCCTGGGGGTTTCACTATTTTGTGTTGGAAAAGAATTTGAACAAATGCTTACAGCCCTTGAACATTTTCCAAAACGATGTTATCTCATGTTAAAGAGACTTATAAAGACTTTCTGCAAATACAGAGACATGCAAAAAGCATATGTATTAAGATTCCTTTGGTTTCAAATAATAGGAATCTACTGGCAAAACTGTCTATGTGATTTACAAGTGTGGGTTCCTGGTTCAATAGCAGGAAAGACCTGCCACCTAAGGTACTAAAATACAAAGAGTTTCCTCTTTCCCCTCGCCCCCAGTCTCTTTCTCCTGCCATGGTGTTCTGTATTTGCTATTTAATGTTGCTCCCTTGAACATGGGGATAGGTGATTGCTAATCTTCATAGGTGCTTCTGGCCCATCCTGCCACCTGGCATACTCATGTGACCCACCAACGTTAGGGTTCCCGGCTTCAATTACCAAGGTACCATGACCTTGGGCAGGGAACTTGAGTCAATCGTACCCCTTCCCTCTATCCCTCCATCCTAATCCACAGCAGATGGGAGACTCTCACTGGGTTTGCAGTCTCTGCACCTGTTCTCTGGATCACATGTAGAATGTACCAGGGTGCTGCCAACACAGTGCAGGTATTGGCACCACCGCGCTATTCCCGGAAACACCAGAGCATGTGTGTGCCCTGCCCAAACTTCTCATGTTGTGTCCATGTACAAGACCCTTCTGTGGTCACCATCTTGAAGTTCTTAATAATTTCACATTTGAATATTTCTTATAAGGAAAGTCCAGTAAGTCAAAGGAGCAGGCTCTGGGTGTTTGGGGGCCTTAACTCAGGTGTGGTCCCACCTCCCAGCACCTTCCTGGCTCTCCAGGATGGAGCCTCAGCTGTGTTCCATTGACCCCAAGTATGGCTCCCCGCCTCTTCATTCCCACCAAATTGCCACTGCCCCAGCAGGGTCTCTGTGCACCTGCCCTGGTCACATGCTTGTGAAGTTGGCCGTGTCTACTATTAAAATGAGTTAAAGTACAAAGTTTTGTCACCAGGTTTCTCAGGTGTGTCATAGAACCTAAGGGTAAAAAGATGTCCAGCATGTAGGACCAGATTACTCCAGGGGAGAGAATGCCCATATTATTCTCTCCTCCCATCTCCTTTCTATTTCTTTGGGTTGTTTTCATGCTTCTCTCTCACTGTGGACTGGAATTCTGTTTGTTTGAGGGGTTGAAGGTGAGATCCTGTGTATTGCAGTGTCAGAAACTTGAGGCAATGTATTAATATATCATACAAGCTATTGTGACTTAAAGAAATAGTACCCTTGTTTATTTCACCTATGTTTGGCATCAGCTGAGAATCAGATAAGGGAATAAAGCTCTAGAGACTGAGATATCAACATCAAAACTTACAAAGATTATGCTAGAGAACATGGCATGTGTGGGGGACAGCAAGAGCATTCATAGTATTTAGCCCCCCAATTAGGCTTATGCAGCCAATCTTAGGTGAACCAGGGCAACCTACAGAGCATCTCCACGTAAGCGAGTCTTCCTCTTACATTTTACGGCAGGTGAAAAAGCCCAGAATGTGTGTTTCCTGCAGGCATGTTGGTCTTTCGTGCCTAAGCGAGAGAAGGGCTGAGCCATGCATGCCCATCATGTCCAATTTCTCTCTCCCACTCACCAACACTCAGGAAAGGAGGAGCAGTTGGGCCAAGAGGCCCCCAAGAGAGATTGCTCTTATGGAAATCAGATAAATGGAAAAAGAAGCATCTCCTGCTCTTGCCCTCCAACTTCAATTAAGGATAGCAAAATGTTTGCATTGTAATCTCATCTTCACAATTAAATGAAAGATACAGGAGCCTTTAAACAATTTTATTCAGAATTATTTAAATGAGAAATTAGAGTACATGTGTTAGCTGGGGGTTCTATTGGCTCATGACTTCCCTCTGTGTTCACCATCTCCATCAGAGGCACAGTTACTTTGGAGAATATTTTAAAGCTAGTGCAAGGTGCTTGCTCAAACCCCTCCAGCGTGTCAGGAGATATTGAGTGGTTTCAGACTCCTAGTGCTCCATCAATGACCTCCTGTTGTGTAAAGACAGAGATTAATTAATCTTTCCTTGCCCGGTATTTATTTTCAAATCCTGAGGGGAAACTTCTTAATGACTTTGTAGTCTATGGTGATGTAAGGTCCCTTCTCCTAGCCATTCAAGTCCTAGAAGCCCACCCTGATGTTTCAAGCTATGCCAGCTTTCCTCTTGCATGCTCCCTGGATGCCCTCCCTGGGATTGGTGTGCTCCCACCTGAGGGGTACAATGTAAGGATATATGGCACATCTCCTAGTTTCAGGACACAACTACAACAGGGACTTTACCTAACAAAGGCAAACATTGTAACCTAATTGTTTGTACCTTTATGTTAATCTGAAAAAAAGATGCCCTCACAACACTTAGCCCCTATCATCTCAAACTACAGTTGTCTGTTTGCTTGTGTGTTTCCTATGGGCCACAGCTTATGCATCTCTGTAATTAACATTTAGCACAGGGCGGAGCATAGCACAGTCCTCAGAAGTTTCCTGATGAATAAACACGCAAAGATCCCTTGCTATCGAGTATGCAGTTTTGTCTCTAGAAGATTTTACAAGAAAGCAAAAGTCTGCCTGGAATATCAAAGCTCTCCTAAGCCTTATTCCCAGCTTGAGAAACTACTGCTCTCAAAGGAAGACAGGCAAAGGAACTTTCATGTCCACTGGCTAATGGACGGATGACTGGCTTTCCAAGGAAATCATTGAAATAAAGTTCAGTGCATGGTAGAAACTCCAGGAATATAGGTAAATATTTTAAGATGCTTTAGAAGGTTGTAGTGCTGTGAAGTCATTCTTCATGAGCTTATTTGCCCCCATGAGCATATTTGCTTTGAGCACATGTGTAAAAGGGCTGCTGATTAGACATTTCTGTTTGACGAGATGCTGGATAAACTGTATACAAGGAAAACACAGAAAACCAGAAACAGAAGACTGGAGAAGGTTTGATATAGACAGATTAATGTGAGAGCTCATATTAAAGATGTCAACAAAATCCTGACTTAAATAAGTGGAATTGATAGCTCACATGTACAATGGTTTTTTCAGAGGCTCACAGGCAATATGAGAGGAAGAGAGAGGGAGAATAGGAGGAAGGTAAGTTGCTGCAGTGAGGTATCACCGGAGATAATAAAATTTATAAACTATCGGGCTGTGAATCAGAGAAGATGAAATTCAGGGATTTTGAAACAAATAGCAAGGGAAATAGGAAGCCTGTGGCAAAAGTACTTACAACACCCTAGACATAGTTTTGAAACGTGGTTAATGTAATGAGGAAGAATTCAGGAAGGCACCAATCTAAAATTCTGCCTTTAGGGGTATAGACAAAATGATGGAAAGAAAGATGATGGGTAAGATGGACTGACATTATAGAATGGTTTGACTCAATTATGGCTGAGTCCATTTGTAGTAATACATTCATGTTGGAAAACGGGGAAGGATTGTGAGTGTATTTCTAAGAGTGCATGTCTGGTTATTCAGCAATTTCCCAACAGTTCAAGAAAGGATTTGAAACTGCATCTCACATCTGATTGATTTATAAAGTTAGAAAGTAGGTGGATTATAGGTGCCTCAAGATTAGACTTAGTCAATAAGAAGAATCCTTGTAGCAAATGTTTACTATGTTTTTAGTAATTAAGAGCCACCTAAAATGTTACACGTGTAGAGACTGATGGGAGAGGGTGTGCCATTGGTAGTATTTAAGATTCTCTTCAGGGTCGTATTGAAAATATTGTAAGCAATATGACTTTAAATTTCTTTAGGACCGTTATACTATGTGTGGTCAAATTATAAAACAAAAAGACAAGGCTGATATGAATGTGGGTGGCAAAAGTCCCTAGTTCAATCAGTTATCACAAAGTGCTCTCATCGCAGGGATGCAAATTTTAGCGCACAGTGATAAGAAGTAGTTTGTCACTAATATCTCGAACTATCACGCTATCCTTAAATATTGTAGACCTAAGGAGTAGGCTACAGACTGATGGAAAAACCATTATATAATTTTTCTCTTTAAAAAACTAATTTCTTTTTAAAAATTTTTTTTTATTTTTTATTTTTTTTAATTCTTATTAAATCAAAATTGTGTACATCAGTGCAATCATGGGGCACAATGTGCTGATTTCATATACAATCTGAAATATTTTCATCGAACTGTTAAACATAGTCTTCATGGCATTTTCCTAATCACTGTATGAAGACATTGGTATTCTACATTTAGTAAGTTTCACCAGTACCCTTCTAAGATGCACCGTAGGTGTGATACCACCAATTACTCTCCCTCCCCTCCTCCTCCCCCTCCCCTCTCCTCCCTGCCCTTTTCCCCATATTCTTGTGCTATAGTTGGGTTTTAGCCTTCATATGGAAGCTATAAATTAGCTTCATATTAGGGCTGAGACCATTGGATACTTTTTCTTCCATTCTTGAGATACTTTGCT
>CAUYRH010104662.1:0-56281 GCA_963574655.1 Perodicticus potto
CTCAAACTATCCACCCGCCTGGGCGGCACCTGTAGCTCAGTGAGTAGGGCGCCGGCCCCATATACTGAGGGTGGTGGGTTCAAACCCGGCCCCAGCCAAACTGCAACAAAAAAATAGCTGGGCATTGTGGTGGGAGGCTGAGGCAAGAGAATCGCCTGAGCCCAAGAGCTGGAGGTTGCTGTGAGCTGTAATGCCACAGCACTCTACCGAGGGTGACAAAGTGAGACTCTGTCTCTAAAAAAAACAACTATCCACCCGCCTCGGCCACCCAGAGTGCTAGGATTACAGGTGTGAGCCACTGTGTCTGGCCCCTTCAAACCTTGGTAGCCTTACAAGAGAAACTTCAGTTCTAGTGCTTGTATCAGGCATGAGTCCAAGGCCATGGAACAGGATCAGGCAATTCTTAGAAGCCCCAGTCCCACCCATTGCCCTGAGCCCTGAAACAGACCTGCCTTCAGCTTCAGACAATGTCTGTGACAGCTGATGTGAAAATACCCATCATCTACCTTCCTCTTGGGTAAACAAGCCACAAAACTGCATGATCTCTGTGTCCAAAACCTGAGACTGTTGGCTTTTTAGAATCAAGGCAGAATTTTTTTTTTTTTGAGACAGAGTCTCACTTTGTCACCCTGGATAGAGTGCCTGGGCATCATAGCTCACAGCAATTTCAAACTCCTGGGCTCAAGCGATCCCTCTGCCGAAGCTTCGAAAGTAGCTAGGACCATAGGTGCCTGCCACAATGCTAATTTTTGTGTGTGTGTGTGTGTGTGTATGTGTATTTTGTAGTAGAGATGTTATCTCACACTTGTTCCAGTTGGTCTCAAACTCCTGAGCTCAGACAATCCACCCACCTCAGCCTCCCAGAGTGTTAGGATTATAGGTGGGAGCCCCCATTTCTGGCCCAAGGCAGAATTTTTGCACTTGTCCGTCCTTGTGTCACTTTTTTTTTTTTTTTTTGAGGCAGAGTCTCACTGTGTCGCCCTCAGTCCGAATGCCATGGCGTCACAGCTCACAGCAACCTCAAATTCTTGGGCCTTAGTGATTCCCTTGCCTCAGCCTCCAAAATAACTGGGACTACAGGTGCCAGCCACAACGCCCATCTATTTTTTTTGTTGCAGTTGTCATTGTTGTTTAGTTGGCTGGGGCCGGGTTCAAACCTGCCAGCCTCGGTGTATGTGGCTGATGCCATAACTACTGCTACAGGAGCCAAGCCCCTTGTGTCACTCTTTAAAGTCTCATACCAGGGTGGCGCCTGTGGCTCAGTGAATAGGGCGCTGGCCCCATATGCCGGAGGTGGCGGGTTCAAATCCAGCCCCGGCCAAAAACTGCAAAAAAAATAAATAAAGTCTCATACCAATAGGATGTCAGGAATTGACCCTAACGATGATTTGTTTTCACATGTTTGGTTATCTAGCTTAATCAAACACGGGGTCAATTTCTGACCCCTCCTTTGGTGTGCAGCTGTTTAAACTCTCCCCTGGTGTGAGATGTCTGACTGCCCAAGCAGTACATCCCCTGAGGGACTACTGGAGTGGGCTTGTCTCTTTCTGCTCTTTGCCCCCTGAACACCTGGAGCAATGGCCGGTGGGTTTGTGGCCAGCCCCTCTCTCGGACTGAGGCTCAAGACTCAAGCTTTGGATTGTTCAAACACATGGAAGTCTTTCTAGAATAAAACTTAGATGGGGAACTCCACAGGAGGAGGCCCAGGGCCTTTGGTCTATGGAGCTGTTTACTTGGGCACATACCTTAAGTGGCAACCATGTGGATAGCCATTGTGCTAGGGACAGCCCCTGTCCCTCCCTCTTTGAGAGCTCTGGATGGTCTTGGGTTGTAGCAATAGGGCCCCAGGGTCTCATGGGCAGGCAACTCTGGGTGGGGGGCCCTGGGCCTGTCCTTTGCTTGCTCATCTGGCAGCCGGCTCCATGTGCCCATCCTGTCCATATGTGTGGCCTGCACCCTGTCCCATGTCTTCCTGGGGACCTGCCAGGGGTCACTGAGCACATGTTCTGTCCTGATCTTGGTACCTCCTGTCTTGGCCCTGGTAACAAGTTCTACTCTGCAGCCTATTGGGCAGGGTTTCCTCATCTCTGGAGTCCTCCACCTTCCATATGCTGGAGATGGGGTCTCTCACACCTAGGATCCAGGAAAAGAGATGGGGATGGCAATTTGGGGGGATGTCAGAGTACAGAGGCCCCCCAGGAGCAGATGGTGAATAAAAGTCACCTAGGGTTGGGGGTCAGCCCAAGAACCCCAAGAAAAATGTCATCAGCCTCCTGCATCCCAAGCGTTGTCTGGGAAGTTCCAGGGGCCTCTCTTCCATCCAGGCCGAGGAGGTGCCAACTCCCTGCCTGGTCTCAGGGCTGTGACCATAGCAGGCCTCTCTTCTGTCTGCAGCACTCTTCCACCCTGGGCAGCGTGTTTGGGGACGCGTACTATGAGCAGCAGATGGCGGCCAGGCAGGCCAATGCTCTGTCCCACCAGGTGAGCGGGCGCCTAGGCTACTGGCCAACCGGTGCCCAGGACAGATGCTTGCTAGGACCGTGGCCTCGCAAGTCTGGGCTGCACATGCTCAGGGTATCCTGCCTGCCCCTTGACTTCACTCCTCTGCCCCTACCACTGTGATGTCTCTGTGGGGTACAGAGGCCTTGACCCCTGGCAGGGGTATGTTACCTTGCCCTCTGTGGCTTCTGCTCCTGGACTGCTCATGGAGGCCAAGGGCAGAGAGGAGAAAAGGGCAGGTGGTGATCACTGGGCAGGGCTGGGACCATGGCTGAGGAGGCAGCAGCACCTCAGTGTGGGCCATGCACGTGGATTTGCTGGGAGGTTGCATTGGCTTTGAGTGGAGACCAGGTCAGGGAGCATCTGGGCAGGGGAGGTCTTGGTCACAAGGTGGAACTGGTCACTCACTCGCTCATCCATCCATCCATCCATGCGGTGAGCCTCAAGGGGGAGGGGGAAGCCCCAGGGTTATGGGGGGGCTTGTGCTCAGCAGCCTTGATGCTGGGCACGCTGCAGGGGTGGCATTCGCAGGCAGGCAGGCGGGCTAGGCAACAGCAGCCAGGGGCCCAGAGTGGTCCTCACAGCCTGGTGTTCCTCCCTCCCCAGCTGGAGCAGTTCAATATGATGGAGAATGCCATCAGTTCCAGCAGCCTGTACAGCTCCGGGTCAACACTCAACTATTCACAGGCAGCCATGATGGGCCTCACGGGCAGCCACGGGAGCCTGACAGATGCGCAGCAGCTTGGCTTTCCCAGCCACAGTGGCATCCCCAACATCATCCTCACAGGTGAGGAAGACCTAGGTTAGGAGCTTCCCACCCTGCAAGAGGAGTGTATGGTGGGGCTTAGGCTATGTCCCTGCACTTGGCTGGGGCCCAAGGAGGCCAGACATCCCACATCACCCAAAACTTAACTCACCCTGGATGTAAGGGTTGGCCAGGAAAACACCTGGATCAGACATCTAGTGCCTTGTGCTTAGAACAGAGCTGGTCATTTGCCCAACCCAGTGGCCACTTCTCTGGCTGGAAATCTGGGAGCCCTGAGCCACAAGCCAGGCACTGACCTGAGTTAGCTGTGTGTGTGTTAGGGTTGCCCATGCCTGGCACAGCCAGCAAGCATGAAAGGGCTCTCATGCTCTGTGACAAGTACCCCCAAGCAGTCTGAGCATGGCACCCAGGCACTCGGGGACAGGCCAGCCCCTGTACTGCAGGGCACATATGCACCATCCCTGCCCCATCTAGAGAGCCCTTATGGCAATTCCCTTATGGTCCAAGGCTGTTGGGGCATTGAGGTTGGGACACTTCTGTCCCTGCTGGCATCTCCAGGCTGGAGGGATCCATGTTTCAAAACCCTGGGGCCTGGGCTCTGAGCACAGGACCTGGCCCTTCCTCCCCACCCTGTAGGTCAGTGAGTTGCTCCAGCGGGGAAGCCCCTCACTAATGAGAAAAATCTTAAGAATTCAGCCCTTGTGATTGTCCTAACAGAAGCAGAGAATTTCAGACTCATTTTCCAGATCTGGACACTGGGGCCCAGTATCTCCCTGCGGGTAGAGGAGGGAGCCCAGGTTTGAACCAGAGTTTTTGTGGGGGAACCAGGGTTCCCTCCAACCTGAGCAGCTGCTGGGTGCCCAAAGGGGACATGAACACATACTCACCCCAGACTTCTCTTAGTGGATGAGCAGACCTTTTGGCAAAACCTTGCAAGGCAAGAGTGGTCCCTACAATCTTTACGTCATGCTGATGTTTGTGACACAGCCCTCAGCCCAGGCTTTCTTCACCTGCTGATAGCTGGAGCCACATTGTTGTCTGTGGTGGGGCCTGTCCTGTACACTGTAGATGCTGAGCAGTGTCCCTGACTTCCACCCACCAGATGCTTTTAGTATCCCTTTCCCCAGTTTTGACAACCAGAATGTCCCTAGACATTGCCTGTTTCCCCCCTGGGGGACAGCATCTCCCAAGTGAGCATCCCCTGGTCTGACCCACGGATGTGGGCAATGGAGGCAATATCTGGAGCTTTGAAACCGGAGGTTAAGCTGTGCCTTTTGTACCTGCCTTTTGTCACCCAGTGACAGGAGAGTCCCCACCCAGTCTCTCTAAAGAACTGACCAGCTCTCTGGCTGGGGTTGGTGATGTCAGCTTCGACTCTGACAACCAGTTCCCCCTGGACGAACTCAAGATTGACCCCCTGACCCTTGATGGACTACACATGCTCAACGACCCTGACATGGTCCTGGCTGACCCGGCCACGGAGGACACCTTCCGGATGGACCGGCTGTGAGCGGGCACGCCGGCACCCCGCCGCCGCTCAGTGGTCCCAATGGCATCTCCCCAGCCTGGGGACAGCCGCACTTCGTCCCTTGCCAACGGCCGAGCTTGTGATTCTGAGCTTGCAATGCCGCCAAGCGCCCCCCTGCCAGCCCGTCCCTCGGTTGTCCACCTCCCACGAAGCCCAGCGTGAAGCCACCTGCTGGGCTAACCGCAGGCCCGCCCAAGGCCAGGCTGGGATTGGAGGCTGTGAGGTCCTCACCACCACAGACCCTCCCTGCAGTGGCTACCTCACCCCCCACAGTGGGGTATGAGCTGTTCTGCAGGGTGAAGCAGGCGGGCAGGCTTGGGGGAGGGGCGCGCGTGTTTTTTCGCGGTGCATTTTCCGACTGTTGTCCAGCTCTCACTGCCTTTCTTGGTCCCTGGTACCCCCACCCACCTGCCACCCCCAACCCGTGTTAGGCAGAGAGTGAACCCTACCTTGTCCAAGGGAGAAGGCGTCAGAGTTAGGGGTGGACGCAAAGTAAAATAAACACTATTTTGACGGCTGTCTTTTACATTTCTGAGCACATACAGAGCGCTAGAATCCACCCTGACAGATGGCAAAGTGAACAGAGCATGTGATGCAACTACCCTCCTCCCCCCCAGGTTCCCTCCTTGCCCCGTTTCTGTCACTCCAACCCTGCCTCACCCCTAGGCAGGTCCATTGGTGGTCACCCTTGCCATGGAACACCCAGCCAGGACAGAAGGGCTTGGAGGGGTAACCACGGCAGGGATTCCCAGGGCGGAGTAGGGAGGTTAAATCTCTTTTCCTCTCCCATCCCCTGCACTGTGCTCACCAGTACTGTTACAAATACCTACTGTTATTTAAGATATGGGGGAGGCGGCTGGGGAAATTTTGTTGTTTTTTTTCTTTTGGTTTGTATTTATATTTTGGTTATAGATGAGTAGCTGAATCCTTCAAGCCAACACTTGCCTGAGAGCATGTTTTTATTCCAGAAATCCTATGTTATCTATTTTTTAAGCTAACTGGAATTGGAGGTGATGCACCTGGAAGCAGTCTGCTGCCTGCCAAGTCTCTGGCCTTTTGAGTTTCATCCCAAGTTAACCATAAAACCAAAGGGCCACTTAAGGGCTGGTTGGGCCCTGGGACTTGGCTTGTAGTAGCCAGAGGTGCCTCTGCTCATACATAAGAGGCTTCTGTGAAGGAGCCTCTACTATTACTGAAAGTCTTTTGAAGATCCTGTCATTCTCAGAAGGTGCCCACCAGTGTTCAGAGAAGCCTGTGTTTTCCAGGGTATTGAGGCTGGTGGGGGTAGGGGAGAGCAACTGTCCCCTGAGATGAGGCTGTACTCTTAGTGGTCCACCCTGAGAACCAGGACAGAGCTGGCATTTCCTCCCCTCCCCACCTGACCTGGTCCCAGCCCACACCCCTCACCGTGGGCAGAGTTGGCTGCTGGTTGCTCCTTGGCAGCTCAGAGATGGGGCAGGTGGACTTGGAGAGAGACAGCAGTGTGTGTTCTAGTGGCAGGCTCCAGAAGCATTTTGAAGGCTGGGGTTACAAGGCATCCGGGGGTCATCTCAGACCCTCCACACCAGAAGCCCTGCTAGGGAGGCATTGGAGCTGGCTTGGTTTTCTGTTGGCCACCTTGGAATAGGAATGGCTGTTCTAATCTCTCCCAGATCGCATCTTGTCCCTCTTGCTGGCTCCTCTGCCTGCTGGGCTGGCATTTTCCTTGTGGTGCATTTATTTGTGGTGTCACAGATCTTCTCTGTCCTCGAGAGCCAGATTTGATCCTAGCGACCATCCCTTCCTCTCTTTCCCCCAGACACTGTTAGCACATGTCAGAGTGGCCAGATGACCCCTCACATGAGAAGGCTCCCCTTAGGCCACATTGCTGCTGTTCTGGGCTGGGGGAGGGGGACGGGTTGGTCTGTCCAGGTCAAAAGCCCTTTCTCTTACCACAACAGAGACTGGGCGGCAAAGAGTGGGGACAATTTCTTTTTTAAAAGAAAAACTACATGTATATAGGAGAGTTTGATTACCATTAGACTTGTATGTAGAACTTTTTTAAAAAATGGCCTTAATGCTATTATAAGCAACCTGCCTGGATGCAATTTTCAAACAAGGCATTGGGACCCTGCTAGGGAACATTGGCATGTTGACAAGCCCCCACTTCTGGCCTATCCAGCTGTCAGCCAATGTCTGTGGCTGTTATTGCCTGTAGGTTCTCAATGCAGAAAGGCAGGAGAGAAGGGACAATGACCTCTGAGTATTGCGGGCCCTTGGCCCGTACCCAGCATTCTCCAGCCAGGTGCACAGTGACATTGTGTTAACAGGACAGGCTCTGTCCTTTACTGAGTTCCTTTTCCAGTGAGAACATGACTTCCCCAGGAAGGTTTATAGCTGTGCCCAGGAGACAGTGGCCAGGTGTCCCCATGTTCTGGAAAGGTTCATAGCCCTCCTGGTCCTGGGCAGGCCACCCAGGGTCTGCGTCAGGGCATTTTGTGTTTGTTTGGTTTATTTTGTTTCTTTTTTTAATAACACTTCTCTACTAAATATTCTTGAATTGCCAAGACATTCTGAAACAAGACTATGTAAGGGAGTTGGCCCTTTGCTTTGTGATGTGAAAATACTATGATTTCAGAGAAGCTGTGCTGTGGGGCATGCATGTAGACCCACCGCCTGCATCTCTGCTTGCTCGGGGCAGGCCTGGACACTCGGTCCACTCGGGGTTGGAGGCTGGGCCATCCCCTTGCGTGCCCCCAGCTTTGGCCTAGCCTCTCTGCTGTGCAGATCTTTCCCCAGGATGGAAGTAAGGCAAGAGCACTCCTGACAATATAATGTCCCCCACCTGCCTTGGTTTACTGTCACTCCCTAGTTTGATAAGGTTCCCCCCACTCCAATGAAGGCTGTCTGGTCAGCCCCTCTCTGTGTCCTCTAAGGAAGAGGCTTCTGTGCCCCTCTTGGGGCCCTGCTGTCATCTGCTTGTGGGTTTTAAGCACTGGGGAGGAGGACATTGATCTGTTTGGCTTGATTTCTTCAGGGAGCCAAGCTCCCGGGAGGACACCTTACCGGGAGGGCATCCTGGGGAGGCCTGGTTGTCACAGTAGGGTGGGCAAGGACAGCTAACAGCCAGCTGTTAATCCCTGGGGCTTGGGTGTCAGGCTGGGGGCTGTGGAACAGAAGTGGGTAAGAGGCCCACAGAGATTGGGTGGGGCTTAGGGAACTTTCTGCCTAGGTCCTAGGCCTGACAGCTCTCGAGGCTATGGTGCCGCTCTCAGATGGGCCCTGAGCTAGTTCATAACCAAACATCCTTCCAAACTTAAGCTCCAACCTGGATTCTGAGTTTTCTGTATTTTCAAAGAAGGCAGTCCTTCTCCCCAAGCCCGGGTACAGGCTTGGGAGGGGCGGTTGAAGCCTGGCGGTATTGGGTGGGGTCTTCTCTGTCAACCTCTAACCCTGATAAAACAGCAACTCCTGTCAACCCTCACTGGGTCCTGATGGAGCTGTCAACCAGAGGCTGAGGGGCCCTTAGCACAAGGGTAGGATGTGAGGGTCACTGAGGTGCCTCTCGGCTTGTCACATCAACTATAGGTGGTGCTCCAGGGGAGGGGGCCATGGCACCAGAGGCCTGGAGCATTGGGGAGGGCTTGACCTGTCACCCAGCCTGGGAGGTCTGCCGGTGGGCAACTGTGTCCCTTTTGAGCCTGTTCTTGGAGCATAGGCTCCCCACCTCCTGGGGTCTCATAATATGTGACTTGGGGTCTCTGGGATATTCACTCAGGCCAGCTTGACTTGAGCCAACTGTCCATTTCCCATGGGCCGGCCTGCCTCATTCCTGGCCAGGCAGGGGTCAGGTACCCCATATGCCATCTAGACTGGCCACAGACACCATTATTCCTTGAGGAGCAGGAGGTGGGGTGACCTGCACCCCCAGGCCTGGGTGCGGGAGGTGGGGGTGGGGACAGAAACAGGCGCCCTATGATCTCAGCCTTTTTTCCTCTTGTCATTTTCTCAGACCTGTAGGCCTCCGGGCCCCAGGCTTCTCCTGGGTGGGGTGGGGGCAGCAGCTGGGTCTTGGGTGGTGCTGGCTCCAGACAGCTTCAAAGACCCCATCACCTTCCAGGCTCCTGGCCAGCACTCTGCATCCCCAGGAGAAAGGGACACATGGCATGTTTTGGAGTCAGGGATTGGCTCCCTGTCTCACAGGGGTTTGGAAGTTGGGGGCCATCCATGCTGAACCAAGCCCAGTTGTCAGGCACTTCTCATCTCCTGTCCACCAGGGACAAGGAGACATAGCAGTGGCCTTGGCCCCCAGGCCCTGGGAGGGAAGGCATTGGCAGCTAAGGTCCAGAGGCTCCACCGTCCCCCCAGTAGGAAACCACCCTCAAGGGGCTATATGGCCCCCACTGATATATGCAAACCCACCAAGCCCTGTTTGTCCCTGCCTGTGCCCAGGCTGGCTCTGCCCCTTCCTCTAGCATGTACACTCTGCCGCGGACATCTTACAGGCCGTGCGTGTGGGTGCCCTCAGTGGGCAGGGGTGGGCGGCTCAGGGCACACTTTGCGGTCCTGCCCCATCCTCTGGCGCGGACGCTTTTGTCTTTGTATCTTTGCATCCTTTGTAATGAAACGTAATAAAAATCCAATGTTTTCGTCTTTGCTTCTTCCCAGTTTTTCCTTCCCTCCCCTCCCTTGGGAAAGGGCATGGCAGAGGCCTCTGACATGAGCCTGGGCCCCTCTGAAGAGACCCCGCACACCAGGCTGGAGGAGAGATTCTTAAACTTGGGGCAGTGGCTGAGAACCTCAACCCCCAGAATTCCAGGGCAAACACTGCAGTGAGGGTCTCAGCTCACCCATGGCCAAGATCTCAGCCAGTAAACAAAAATGGATGGGATACACCAGCAGACCTGGGGACTGGATAGTCCCCAGCAGGCCACTGGGCCCTGGCCTGCCAGAAAGGGGTGTTAGCAGCAGCTGGAGCTGAAGGTTCCCACTAGCCCCAAGGTATCACTTTGAGATCCCTTGGCCTAGCCCTCCCCCAGAGGTCTATCCCTACCATCTCTTCCTACAGCAGAGACCACAGCCACCACTCCCCTGCACCACTTTATTTTGTCCTCTCTGAGCTCTTGCTTTCCCCCAGGCCAGCTGCTCCTCTGGGCTGGGTGCTGAGCCCCCACCCAGATATGGTCCCCACTCCAGGTCCTCTAGCAGCAGGTCCCCACCCCAGGCCCTAGGCCCGCCGCAGCTGGTGAGTCTCGTAGTCCTCGGGAATGGTGTCTGCAGAAAGAGGGCAGGAGGGCAGATTAAGGGGGCTGCCGGGGACATGTGGGGCAGTCCCCACCAGTGTTCTCACACGCTCTTGGCTTACCATTGCAGCGGTACCGCAGGTTGGCCCAGATGATATTCTCCTGGGAGAAGCAGAAGACCCCCAGACGGCCACCCCGCATAGTCGTGTCCAAGATCACGTTGCTGTCAGCCACCAGCTCAGGGCCCTCATAGAATCGCACTCTGAGGATCAGAGACAGTGACGCCCTCCTCTCTATACCCCATGACTGGGCTGCACTCAGAAGTGCCTATTGGCTTCAAAGCAGGTGGGGCCCCTCACCTGGGTGGGCCTCAGTTTCCCTGTGTGAGGATGGACACACCCTTGCATACAGGAGGTGCTAAGCAGAGCATCTGGGCTTCCTAACAGCACGGAACAAGGATTAAGAAATTTGGATAAGGCCCTACCTTCTAGCTGAGACTCCACTGTGTGCTGCCTAGCACAGATTCATCCTGACTGCCCCATTATCATTCTTGTACAGACAAGAGGACTGAAGCCCAGAGGCCTCCACTCCTGCAGCTAGGGCAGAGCAGGGACTCCCACCCAGGCCTGTGTGTCCCTAGCCACTAGCAGAGAATGGGGTCCCCACCTGATGTAGCCCACTTGGGGCCGGTGCTGCAGGAACCAACGGTAGGATGTCTTGTCCTTCCAGCCCACGTTGCGGGGGTCCTTCCACAGCAGCCGCACCTGAGATGCTGTGTCCCCAGTGTGCCACAGAGCATTCCGCAGCTGCTCTCCAGGGCCTGTGGAGGACTTCACTGCCTGCCAACACCCAAAGAAAGGGGGGGTTAGGGACCTCACAGGCCACTGGGAACCCCCTAGAACCCTACCTGGGAAGTTGCAGGTGGTGGAGCATTGGGAGAGGCTGGATAGGAGACCCACAAGAAACCTTGGGGAGCCAAATGGATACTTGGAAATATAGGTCATGGGGTCAGCAGTATGTCTAGGGGTTCATGAAAGGATTTGAGAGTCTAGAAAGGTTTGGGGTCCGGAAGATTTGGGGGGATCTGCATGAGGATTTAATGATCTATAGGTTTGTCAAATGGGATAAATGATTCTAGAGGATTTGAGGAATTTGCTGGAGGATTTCAGCAATATACTGGGGCGCGGGGGGTCTGCAGGAACACTTGGCGACTAAGGGGAAATTTGGAGCACTGTGAGAGGATGTGGGGCACCAAAGGAAGAAAAGCAGGACCCCATGGTATGTTTGAGGACTTGTAGGACTGGAGAGGATTTGGGGTCTGTGGAAATTAAGGGGAGAGCTTTGAGATCCATAGAATGAGGCTAGGAGGCTGTAAAGGCATTTGGGTGGTCTGTGGAAAGGGCCCAGGCACCTTGAGCTGGATGCCTGGTTCAGCCACAGCGCGGAAGGGGTTTGCCTGCCAGTATGTTTGCTCCATCTGCTTCCACATGACCACATAGAAACTGGAGCTGTCCTGGTAGCCAAAGATGAAGCCTGCATAGTCGTCATCTGTTGCCGTGTTCACATGGAACGTGCCCTCAAAATCTACGCCATTGAAGGCGGTGTAACCTGGGGAGGGAGAGAGAACAATGGTGCTTTGCAACACTAGACCCCACCTGTGGACCTTCCCTCCAGAGTCCAAATCGGCCCTCTGGGCCCAGATTTCTCCAGACCAGCCCCATCCACACACTCTCAGCCCAGGAAGGGCCACGCTCCTCCAAAGTCCAGACCCACTCTAGCCCCACCCTCCTCTGGCCACTGCCGGCTCCCAGCACAGCCATGTTCTTCCTCACTTCTCACCCACAGCCAGGCCCGGGTCACTGTTCATCGTCTGCACGATCTCCATCCCCTAATGTGGTCAAAGAAAGTTGGGTCTCAGACTGGCTGTGGAGGTCAGTTTAGGCCCTGCAGTGGGGATTCTGGGCTCTTCTCTTCCCCCATATGGGCCCTGGCCCTACCTGGTTGAGAACCACCCAGTTGGGGTCAATCTGTGCATCACCCTCTGGGTCCAGCACGACCGTCTGGAAGGCCCGGAAGTCAGTAAGAGTGACCTCGGCATTCTCGGGACACACGTCGATCTTGTCTACCACCTTGTCTGCATCGAAGTCGCCCTGGCACGCGTCTCCCACGCCGTCCCCTGAAAGGAGGTGGGAGATCCCCACCCCATGGTGGGATCAGCGCTAGGCCCCGCCTCATGTCAGGCCACGCTTACCCTAGATACCGCCCATGCCCACAGCAACCTCTGACACCGTCTTAGCCCACCTAGGCCCCTCCCCAGTTGCCCCACCTTGGCCCCTCCTCCACCACAGGCCCCACCCCTGTCGTACTGTCGGCGTCCTCCTGGCCAGGATTGGACACCAGGCGGCAGTTATCCCGACTGTCTGGCACTCCGTCATTGTCGTCGTCTTCGTCACAGGCGTCGCCCTGGCCGTCCTGGTCTGAGTCTTGCTGAGCACTGTTGGGCACCGTGGGGCAGTTGTCCATAGAGTCCTGGTGCCCATCCCCATCCCTAGAGTGGGTAGAGGTAGGACAGAGAAACAATGAGATCCCCAGAGGGTTTTGTCAGGGACAGCTGACACCCTCCTCAGGTGGCCTCCTTACTGGTCTTGGTCACTGTCACAAGCATCTCCCACAAAGTCGTGATCCACATCACTCTGGGGGTGGGGGGGAAGAAGACAAGAGTCAACAATGAGGACAGAAAAACTCAGAACCCACCCCCCCCACCAGCTGCATAGTTAAGATCCTCCTGACTCCAAGGAAACTCCCACCCTAGACCCTGCTGGGACTGGGAGGTCATTTAACTGGCAGGGTGGGATGCTCTAAGATGGGCTATAGCGAGACTAAGCCAGCCTGGGGCTACCTAGCAGTGGAAGAAGAGGGAGGAGCCAAGTATGGCTTGCCCTCACCTGGTCCTGGTTGCTCTTCTGGGGACAGTTGTCACAAGCATCTCCTATGCCATCACCATCACTGTCCTTCTGGTCTGAGTTGGGTGTCCTGGGGCAGTTGTCCACTGGGTTCCGGATTCCTTCAGGAACCATAGGGGCAAGACAGGAACCCCATGATTGAGACAGGGCAGAATGGCTTCATCAGGGTAGTTTCATGGTGACTTAAACGGATGGCTGGAGAAGGGACCGTCTCTCACTCTCAGGGGCAGCTCAGCTGGGTGCCTTGTGTGTATGCCACTCAGATCCTCTATGCTCCCAGATGTAAAATGACACCTTCCAGGCCCAAAACCCAAGCTCATATCTCTGTTCTTTTACTTTATACCTGCAGGGCACCTTCCCCTACAAACATCCCTGCCTTTTTCTCAGCCTTGCAGCCTTGATAGCATTTTTCTGCCTGCCCCAGCCTGGTCCATGGTCCAGGGTCCAGGGTCCCCTAGGCAAGGTCACGGATCCGGATTCCAAGACCCATCTAGCTCTGCACTGGAGCTAAAGCCGGCTTTTCAGTGCCTGCCGCCTCTTCCCCACCCATCCCCATGCTCACGGTCGCCATCGATGTCATCATCGCAGGCGTCACCCCTGCCATCCCGGTCTGTGTCTTTCTGGTCATCATTTTTCTGGGATGCACAATTGTCGCATGCATCTCCCCACTTGTCTCCGTCTGTGTTGCGCTGGTCTGGGTTCCTCACCAGAGGGCAGTTGTCCTGGGGAACAGGGTGGGTTATGAATGGTCAGTTTGGAAGGGGCATAAGTCACTCCCAGAACACCTCATTCTCAAGACCCTGCTTCCTCTCCAGAGAACCCCTCACGCCTCCTGGACCTAGGAGAGCATGCCACCCAGTCTCTCCCAGGCCCTGACCATAGCCCCACCCCCTCATTGGGGACCCCGTCCCCGTCAGCATCTGGGTCACAGGCGTCTCCGATGCCATCACGGTCCACATCCTCCTGTCCTGAGTTGGGGACCGTCCTGCAGTTGTCCTAGGGGCGGGCACAGAGGGAGTGAGGAGCATGACCAGGTAGTCCCACCTGCCTTCCTTCCTGGTCACACCCCTCCCCAATCCTGCCCACCTTGCGACACTGCCGCTCCGGACACCGGAGCTTCTCGTCTGGGAAGCCGTCCAGATCGGTGTCGCGTCCGCAGAGGATCCCGTTGCCGGCCCAGCCGACCGCGCACTGTGAGGGAGAGTGAGTGAGTGCTCCGTGAGTGATCACTCTCCGAAGCCTTCTTTCAGGCCCCCCAGCCCGCACTCACCACGCAGGACCGCGAGCCGTCGCGCTCCAGGACACAGTCGGCATTCTCATGGCACTGACTGGGCGAGCCGTCCGGGCAGAGGCGCTGTTCGCGCAGGCGGCAGCCAGATGCCTGGTCGCCCACGAAGCCAGGCTGGCACGGGCCGCACTGGAACGAGCCCTGCGTCCGAGTTGCAAGCGGTCAGCACCGGCTACCCGCCCCATCTCTCCAACTCCCGCGATCCTTCAGTCTCTTTCTGGCAGGCTTACCCGGGTGTTGATGCACACGGAGTTGGGGACGCAGTTATGTTGACTGGTCTCACACTCGTTAATGTCCGTACAAATCTAGGAGAGGGGTACTCACAGGCCACCGCCCCACCTCCCACTGGCCCACACCGTCTCTGAATCCTCCCTCTTCCCTCCATCGTGCCCCAACCCCCCCATCAGCCCTGACGCAGCTGACCCTCCCTACCTCTCCTCCTGGAGCCAAGCTGAAAAAAGGCGCGAGGGCTGGAGGACGAGTTTACTGAACAAAATGGGTCCCTCCTTCCCTTCTACTGCAAAAGTGCCCTCCCTCGCCCCTTACCTGCTTGTTTGCCTTGGCGAAGGCCAGCCCCACGCCCTCATGGGTGGGGCCGCTGTACCCGGGCGGGCAAGCCTCGCAGCGGAAGCCGGGGCTGGTGTTGATGCAGCGGACACGGGGGAAGCAGGGGTGAGCGTTGCACTGGGGGATGAGGGGCCGCGGAAGGTCAGGGGACTCCCCGCTGGGCCTCGACAGCCGCGCCTTAGGGGACCCCGGATTTGAAAACTTCAAGGGCCATTAGCCAGCACTTAGAGCCGGATGCCATGTGGCACAGAGGCAATCGTCCCAGGGATCAGATGAGATTTTGCCGCGATCGTGGCGCGAGCGCGATCGGGCTCGGAGAGGGGGGACTGTTCCCTTGCAGGCGGGGGTTGGGATTACGAGGGTGGGCATCCCCAGCCGACCCGGGGAGTGGCCGTCGGGGCGTGCGTGCCAGGCGGTGGTGGGGTCGCCTGGACGGGTGCAACCTGGCAGTGGAAGGATCGTTGGCCCTGGCGCCCCCCTGCTGTGAGGAGGGTAATTGGGACGGACCACCCCCTGTAATGAGGGAGTTGTCAGGGTGGGCGTCACTAGCGATGGAGAGGGATGTCCCGGCCGGCGTCCGGGTTGATGACCCGGGTGGTCCTAGGGGACTTCCCCCAGAGATGGGAAAGTCGTTCGCGAGTGTGCCCCCGGCAGTAGGAGGCTCACTGGTCGGAGCCAGCACCTCCACTGGAGGAGGGGGTAGCTTGGGTTGCGGGAGGCTGTTGGGGGTGGGAGAGGGGGTCGTCAGGGCCGTGGGGTGTCAGGGCCGGCGCACCTCGTTGACGTCGGTGCAGTACGAGCCGTTGCCCGTGAAGCCCTCTGGGCAGGGGCCGCAGCGCGCGCCACTGGACGTCTGCGTGCAGGCCACTCCGGGGAAGCAGAAACCGGGCGCGCAGTGTAGCAGGGGCCGCACGCTCAGGCCGGGGGTACGCGCCGGCTGCATCCCTGCGAGGGCAGGACAAGGATAATGAAGGCCACGCCTAGGGCGGAGCCTATAGGGACCACGCCCCAGGGCGGAGGGCGGACCCTCTCCACTAGGCAAGACTACACGCTCGGCCACCCTGCGCTCTGCCAGCTCCTTCCCTCCGGTCTGTCAGCGTCTCCGCGCGGTCCTCTTTTCCACCTCTCCCCGCAGCGTCTGTCTGCTTCCCTGCACCTCACACATGGCCTGTCTCTGTTTCCCCTTCCTGATCATTTCTCTCCGGCTCTTTCTTTCCATCTCTTATCTCTCCCTCCCGTTCATTCCCTGCCGCTCCAGCCGTGCCTACCACACGCGTCACACTCCATCACCGTGTTTTTCAGGAACGTGATCTCTTTGACCTGCGGGAGTTGGGTGGGGATCAGCAGGGCTCCACGCCTCTCCTACTCCTACTCCCTGGGATCTCCCTTCTCCTTGCCCCAGACTCACTTTCCACTCCCCCCCCACACACACAACTCCCCCCTCCACTTCCTTAAGCCTCTCTTGCCCGGGATTCCGTACTTCCAGACCCTTTCCCGGAACCCCAGGATCTCTCTCCCCTCCCCTACACTCCTTGTCCGCCAACCTCGCACCTGCTGTCTCAGCAGCTCGCGAACATCCTGGAGCGCCGCGTTGGTCTCCTGCAGCTCGCGCAGCATCTGCGGGGCCAAGTCTGAGCCTGCATCGACAGGGGGCGCTGATGAGGCATCAGGGCATGGGACTCAGCCACCATCCACTGCTGCCCCAGCTGTCGCGCGGATCTCCGATGCCCACTCTGCTCCTCCAGCCTGCTTTCTCCGCCCCGCACGTCCCAGCGAACAGACCGGGAGTAACCCCAAGGAGCGGGGACTCTCATGGGTCTTTTTGCCCGTTTGGGGGTCGGGGGCACGGCGTGGGCACTAAAGCGGCTTACCTAGCGGGATCTGGCCCTGGCCGGACACGCCAAGGACTGTCAAGGTGAGCAGGAGAACGCAAGCGGCGGTCGGGGCCATGGCTGCAGTGGGGCGCTGGATGGAGTCTCGCTTTCTGCCGCCCACGAGGCCCGCGAGGCCTATTTATCCCCGCGGTACGGCCAGCCCCCGGGACGGCCCACCGCAGTCCAGCCCAGCGTCCAGCCGCAAGGTAAACAGAGGGCGCTGGCCTTTGCATTCAGGGCCCCGCCCGGATTGTCCGGTGGAGTCGCCCGTGAGTGAATTGGACTGAACACGGTGAGGAAACTGAGTCGGGGGTTGGGACCCGTAGAGAGGGCTGGTGGGGCGGAGAATCAGGTGGGACCACCTCCCTCCCCGCCCTTTCATTCTCTTATTTATTGAGAGCTTGCTGTGTGCCCAGCCTGGGATACGGATGCAAAGTGGGCCTGGAGGCAGCCTCTGGGCTCACATTTGGGGAAATGAAGTCACCAGCGTCTGAAGGTTTAGGACTCATCCTCTGGGTCAACCTGACTGGCCCTCCACTTGCTCCCTCCTCACTTGCTTCCAAGCCAGGCAAATGACGTCTGTGTCTCAGCTTCCTCTCTTACACAATGGAGGTAATAAGTATCACTGTTAATGATGATTATTACTGGAGAGCTGAGGACCAGCTGATGAGGATGGGGACCATGCCAGGGCCTGCCCCCGGGTTCCCCACTTTTGAGGGTTCGTTGCAAGTGACTCTTCCCACCTCATTGCTAGATTGCTGGTGGTTCCCACCTTCCTTATGATCCTTTGGCTAGTGGCTGGGGGAGTATGACACCAGACTGGCACCTCTCTGAGCTTCTGTTGTCTGATTTGTAAATTGGAACACCCTCAGGACCTCTGCCTTTGCAGTCTCCTCTGCCTGGAATACCCTTCCCTGCATCTCCCCCTAGCCTGGCTATGGAGTGTGGATAGGGGATTGCTGGGTGGGGGTTCACTCAAAACTTCTCCATCTGTGCAATGGGTTGTGAGCCTCCTCAGAGAGGAGCAAGTTAAAGGGCTCTGGCAGGAGAAGGTCCAATGGGGGCTCAGGCTTCTGTTTGTCAAGGCTGTGCCATGCCTTCCAAGCTGTGCTCCAGCTGCTGTGGGAACAGTCTGTAATAAAAATAAAAATTACTGCTAATCGGGAAAATTGTCCCTCCCAGGCCAGCCATACTCTAGAGCTACAAAACACCTTGGCCTCCTGGAATTGGTTAACCCTCTCCACCCCTGTTTTCCAGTACCCACAGCCTCAATTCTATAGACAGGGACACTGAGGCCAAGAGGAGTGGCCTAAGGTCAAGGCACAAGGCAAGGGTGAAGCCAGAGTCACAGCCAGATCTGATTTCCTGGGAGGCTACAGAGAAGTCACCTGTGGGTTCCTGGAGGAGGTGACCAGGAGACATAAAGGAAAGAGAGGACTCAGATCAGTGCAGGGAAAGATAGGACTGAGGTCATACTTTGGATGAGAAATGTGTGGAACCTGGAGGTGGAGAAATTTCCAGGCACATTCATTATTCCATACATGTGCACTGATCACTTACAATGTATCATGTCCTGTCCTGGGCACTGAGGACACAGAGGAAGCAAGCCAGACATAGTCCTTCCTTCATGGGAAACCCAAATTGGTGGGGAGCTACACAATTCCCCAGTAGGGCCATGGTTGTGATGGAGGATACACAGGGAATGGTATGGAGCCCTGAGGAGATGACCCAGTTGAAGGGGGTAAGAGGAAGACAGGCTGGGCTTCTGGAGGAGAAGGGACCTGGGAAGATGAGGAAAACACAATAAAGAGGTAGTATGGGTGGCGCCTGTGACTCAGTGGGTAGGGCGCCAGTCCCGTATAAGAGTGGTGGGTTCAAACCCGGCCCCAGCCAAACTGCAACAAAAAAATAGCCGGTTCTTCTTAGCAAAGTATCTCAAGAATGGAAGAAAAGGTATCCAATGTACTCAGCCTTACTTTGAAGCTAATCTATAGCTTTCATATGAAGGCTAAAACCCAGTTATAGCACAAGAAATGGGGAAAGGGGCAAGGAAGGGGAGGGGAGAGGGGAGGATGGGTGGAGGGAGGGTGATTGGTGGGATCACATTTACGGTGCATCTTACAAGGGTACAAGTGAAAATTACTAAATGCAGGCTTGGCGCCTGTGGCTCAACGGGCTAAGGTGCTAGCCATGTACACCTGAGCTGGCAGGTTCGAATCCAGCCCGGCCCGCCAAACAACAATGAAGGCTGCAACCAAAAAAAAAAAAAAATGGCCAGGCGTTGTGGCGGGTGCCTATAATCCCAGCTTCTTGGGAGGCGGAGGCAAGAGACTCGCTTTAGCCTAGGAACTGGAGGTTGCTGTGAGCTGTGATGCCACAACACTCTATCCAGGGTGACAGCTTGAGGCTGTGCCTCAAAAAAAAAAAAAAAAAAAGAAAATTACTAAATGCAGAATATAAATGTCTTCATATAGTGATTAAAAGGCCACGAAGGCTATGTTAAATAGTTCAAAGAAAATATTTCAGATTGTGGCTCAGCACCTGTGGCTCAACGGGCTAAGGCACCAGCCACGTACACCGGAGCTGGCAGGTTCGACTTCAGCCCGGGCCTGCCAAACAACACTGAGGGCTGCAACCAAAAAATGGCCAGGCGTTGTGGCGGAGGCCTGTAGTCCCAGCTACTTGGGAGGTGGAGGCAGAAGACTTGCTTGAGCCCAGGAGTTGGAGATTGCTGTGACCTGTGATGCCACAGCACTCTATCTAGGGTGACAGCTTGAGGCTCTGTCTCAAAAAAAAAAGAAAATATTTCAGATTGTATATGAAGTCAGCACATTGTGCCCCATGATTGCACCAATGTACACAATTATGATTTAATAAAAATTAAAAAAATAATAATAAATAAATTAATTAATTAATAAAAAAATCCAAGGTAAATTAGTGAATGACCAAATTCCAGATAAAAAAAAAACAGGCTTGCATTTCAGTAATTTAGAGCCATAGAAACTGAATTTAAAATTCCAAGGTAGGTTACTAAGTGAAAGTATGTAGTTAGAGGAAACAACTATGTCACATATATACATTATTTCATCATATGTTAAATAGGATTTGTAAAGTTAAGACAGATCTAAATAACTCCAAAAAGGCAGAGTGCCAAAAACTTCAACTCAGATTAACAAGGGTTATGAATCTGAACATGCACTTCTTTTACCATGTCCTATTATATAAGGAAAATCACAATTGCCCATTTGGAACTTCTAAGAAAATAAAAAAGGAATGATTAATAATTTTTTTGATACATTCATATGATGACATTCACACGTACAACACATTTCTGTGGCATAATAACCCAAATTTTATTAAAGAATATAACATAAAGCAATAGGTTATATTCAATTCCCCAGTAGAAAATACTGTAGCTCTACTTCCACTCTTTCCAGTGAGTGTACAATAGTTAAGAACTGCTAGAATAGAAATCTCTCCAGAGAACTTTAACAGCCCCATAGATTTAAAAATGTTATGTGGTTTCTTTGTTTTTTTGTTAAGAGATGGGATCTTGCTATGTTGTCCTGATCCTCCTGCTTCAGTCTCCTGAGTGGCTAACAGCCACATGACACCACATTGGGCAGAAAATGTTTTTTAAATTTAAAAAACTTGGCAGTGTATGTCGGCACTGGCAAACACACACTCTACTTACATGTGGTAAGAAGAAGGATTTTTCTTTAAAGAGATTCAGTAAAGAGGGTCTTATTAATTCACTAATTTTCTTCACTACCTCACATATGGTAACCTAGAATTTCCTGCCTAAATATTTTTTAAATGAAAGTCAACAAAATGCAGTCTAGTTTTACCTGTGATGAATCATCTCTTGCATCTTGGAAGCATTCAGATACAAAAATGTTATAAGCTGTGCGAGGTCTTTTTGGTTTTCCAAGTATTGTTAACTCCTAAGTAACAAAAATAGAAGGGTCAGATACACTTTTAACCTCCATGAGACTTAATCTTAACTATAGAAACTTTATTCATTATGCGTTACAGAATGTTCCTTGAAGTGAATGTTACAATTGTTATATAAAGTATGTGATTATTATATCTTGATAGCACTAAGTATTAAAAGTTTTAGACTTCATGAGTTATTTCCCATATACAAACATTTCTTTCACATATTATTTTCATGGTCTCCATGAAAAACTAAGTATGTTTGTACAAAACCTTTTTAAAAGCTAAAATAATCCCAGTTTCATCCTTTCAGTACACTACATTCCTTTGGCCAAATCATTCTCTATATGCCTCTACCACAACTCATAAACATTGAACTGTTTAATAATCTCTCCTCTCATTCCCTTCTCTAAATGTCTCAACCTTTAAAGCTCAACAGATGTGTTAAATTTTTTTTACAAGGTACCAAAAGAGAAGAACCACCTATGGAAAAGAACACAAATATCTCCTACTATCTAAATCCATTTAGTTCCTGAGTTCATAAAGTGAGGGATAAAGAAATATCCTATTTAGTTTCTGAATTTGGATGGTAAATAGTACTTGTAATTTACAAAATTCTGGGGCCCTTAAAGGCCATTTGGTTATAATCAATAATAAAACCAACTTTTATTCATTAGTAAAATTAGGGCTCCTACGACGGACATCTAGAGATCACTTTTCTCTTCCTGAATCTCTGGCACTTAATATTGAAACTACTCCAGATTCCAGGCACTTCACAACTTAACTATGTCCCCCTATGTTTTCAGAGCTACTGCTAGGGATTTCTTTCCTAGGTGTGTCACCTGTAACTTCTGGTTCCCACATTTCTGAACTAGTAGGTACTGGGAAAAACAATCTCAAAAGGAGGTAAGAATGGAAAGGTAGCCCCTCATATCTACCCAATCCTCATTTCTGGTCCTCTCCATTCTTAGCACAGGCTGGGTACTTTAGGAGGAAGGGAGACTAAGAGAGAATATACTTTAGCAAACACCATTCCAAATACCATCCTCACATTATTTCTCACTCTTGGTACTTCTTCTGGCTCTTTTATGATTGAATCAGCAGCTCCAGAGTATCAGCTTAAAATATCAAGGTTAGGGAAAGGTGCCTTGGTACCTCACATTGAATGATGAAATCTACTTTTTCAAAGAAGTAGTTTCAACCTTGATGACTGCTTTTCAATAGCATATGTACTGAAAACAAAAAATAGTATATATAGTGGTCTAGAAAACTGACTACCTCACACTTAAACTAGTTCTACAGAAAAACGTAGTCTAAACTTTCAAACAATGGCATTTATGTAAGTTAATACTTTAAGAACCACAAATTTTGAACCATGTGGGGTAGGGTTGTTTTTCTTTTTTAAGTCTCACTTTATCCCTCTGGGTAGAGTGCCATGATGTCATAGCTCACAGCAAGCTCAAACTCCTGGGCTCAAGAGATCCTCTTGCCTCAGCTTTCTGACAGGCTGGGACTACACACACCAGCCACAATGTCAGCTATTTTTTAGAGACAGGGTGTTGCTCTTGCTCAGACTGGTGTCAAACTCCTGAGCTTAAGCAACCTACTTGCTTAGGCCTCTCTGAGTGGTAGGATAAAAGGCATGAGCCACCATGCCCAGCCCTGGGATAGGGTTTTTAATGGTAATTTCTTTGAAGAAAGGTAGAAGTCCATCCTAAAGGCATTTCTTATTTGATTAGATAAATTGCACTTCTCCCTGATGTGATAATTAATTCAGTCTACTTAGCAACATTTATTATCAAACTCACCATTACCTATAAATTAATTAAATTGAATTGTCTATTATACTAGACAAGACTCAGAAGCAAAGATTGTTACTATTCCTGGTTTGCCTCCTTCTTAACTCTTGTTCCTGCAGCTTTCATGCCAGTCCTACTAAGAGTGTACCTTATATCTGGATACATCGAAAAGTAGTACCAACGAATTCCAAAGACATACTCAATGACACGTATCCCTGGAGCTATCTCATTTTTCCCTAACTGGAGAATATATTATATCTACACATTACCGTCAATGTGAGGGAAAATTATATGTATAATTATATAAATTTCAGTTCTTTGCCATTGGAAATGAGTATTACAATAATACTCACTCTCTTTTTTATTAATGCTTTCTTTTTTAAACGTTTTTGCATGATTTCTTTTTCCAAAGATACAATCTGAGTTGGAGTTAGCTGTTTTTGAATTTTGTTTATCTCTTCTTTGTATGCCTCCCAGGCTGCCCTGGATGCGTCTTCATATATCTATAAATAAAAAAACCAAATAAGAAGTCAATAAACGGTTGCTGGCAAATTCAACATAGCACATCTGCCAGAGAAAGACAACTGCATGAATTCAGACTAAATCACCACATGGAAAATGTGCTCTGGGATGAGATGTAAATGGACTAAGAATGTGTATTTTTCTTATATATCCTAACCAAGAAGAGAGTCTAGCAATTAGCCTCTATTTTCAAGTTGGTGGTAACCCTTTACTTCCACCTTCATGTATTCATATCCTCAGCATTTATATGGATCAGAAGGATATTTAAAAAAATACTTTGGGTCACGTGGTCCTTTAAAAGATTGACAATTGTTCCCCAATGCAGAATAACTGGTCAGAATTGTGGAAAACTTAATATGCTTACTTTTTTCTCTGAATCAGGAAGTTTCCTCCATAGTTCAGCGATTTTTTTAATTAGTTCTGTATTTTTCACATCTTTAGGTAGAAATAAAATGAAAAAAGATGTCACAATTTGGTGTCTTAGGATTAATTTCTAAAGACTTCTAGGAAAACATAATCCATACCACATATAACTCAATACAATAATTTTACATTTCTTTATCCAACTAATTTAAATATGATAAATAATTTATCCAACATTGTCAAAAGTCCATTATCTAATGACTAAGGAATGTATTACATACCACCAAAAACAAGCCTCAGAAACATATTACTAGTTTAAGCAAATGGGTAATCAATTTCTTCAAGATTTTTACTTACTTTTTTTTGGAGACAGAGTCTCACTATGTCACCCTCAGGAGAGTGCTGTGGCATCACAGCTCACAGGAACCTCAAACTCTTGGGCTTAAACAATTCTCTTGCCTCAGTCTCCCAAGTAGCTGGGACTAAAGACACCCGCCACAACGCCTGGCTATTTTTTGTTATAGTTGTCATTGTTATTTAGCAGGTCTGGCCCCGGGTTCAAACCCACCAGTCCTGATGCATGTAGCCAGCACCATAACCATTGAGCTACAGGCACCGAGCCTTTACTTCCATATTTAAATCAAAATATTTCTTGAGGAATCATTAAGTTCATAAAACCTGAATGAACAAAATATAGCTCTGATTGATATAAGACTACTTTGTATTTCAATTACAGAAATACTATTTGGAAACAAACTATTGTAAAATCAATCCATTTTTCTTCATTTACTTCCTCATCTTCACTGGAATGATGAAGTGCAAATGATTCAACCAACTACCTGTTAGCTCCAACTCTTTTAATTTTTTTGGAGACAGAGTCTCACTATGTCACCCTTGATAGAGTGCTGTGGCATTAGCCCCAATTCTTATATTTAAAAAGAAGTGGGTACTTAAGTATGCCTCTACAACTAATTCCTTACCTACAATGTGAGCATTTTTATTGTAGCTCATTTGATTTTCACAAGACCCCTGTGATGCACTGCATGTAAAAGAGCTTTAGAAATCATAAGCCAAGACTAGCTATATTAATTTAGCTATTACCTTCACACTCTAATCCAAAACGAAGGCCCTAAGGCCTTTCTAGGGAGTCAGTGAACATCCTATCTATATTTTTTCTCAGAAACTCAAGAAAATAAAGGATTTTCATTTAGAAGATTTTCACTAAAAACTCTTGGAACTAGCAGAGTAATTAGTATAAAGCAGTAATTAGTATAAAGCTTTACAGTTTATATAATATTTTCATATAAGTTATTTCACTGTAACATTATTAACAATTCTCTGAGGCTGAAGAATTCACAATTCTCTGAAGGCAGCTAAACAAGGGAGAAAATAATTCGTCAGTGGAATTAGAAAACTAGGCTCCAATTCAGCTTTTTTTATCCTCTTCCCAAGGTGTTTTCCTACTACATGCTACTTCCAAAATACCTTTCACTAGTTCTCATTTATATTTACAGCTTTTCTATTTGGGATAAAATGTTATCTTTCCTATTTTACAGACCATCAAACAAAATACGTTTGTTCCTATAGTCACTGGATGCTTTGGTAGCGCAAACCAAGTTTGGAATTTAACCGCACAGAGGCCTTTTCATTACATCAAAGAAGAATGCAAGCCCCCAAACTCCTTACCTGGGTTCTGAGCTCTAATTATCGGTAGCTGTTCTTTAGAAAATCGAAGGTATGAAGACATAGGTTTCTTTGGATAATTAGTCAAGTCAGATGAAAACCATCTTGGTATATACACAAAACTACATGTAAACAAAAAATGATGTCGAGTAGTTAACTGTCAATATTCACATGTATTTAAACACAGATCTCAACTAAGATTTCATCAAAATGCTATATATCTGATACCTTCAGCGAAAATGCTAATGACTTATTTAAAAACCTGTCCTAGCCAGAGGAAAGAGCCTCCAGGTCGGAAGTCTCAAAGCCCTTACCTCCTAGAAAGGGCAGAAAGAGAAGGAAAGCATCTATATACCAGCTCTTGGGCCCCGCCTCCTTAATACCTAGACGATGGTTAGAGACTTGGCGCAGTTTCTCAGAGGATGCCGAACTGGTGCTCCGAGGCAGGACGGTGGGAGGAGCAGGGAGCAGAGGGTGGAAGATCGCATAAAGGTACGCGGTACTAATGGAGTAAGGCCTAATCTCAAAGCCACCGTCCCCCCGGCAAGGCAAACGTTTGAATCAAAAGGCCAGGGTAGCTCTGAACTCCTAAGAGGGGCAGAAAGTGGAGGAACGCGTCTACTGTCCAGCCCCCACACGTCCTGGCCCCGCTGCCTCCTGAGGCATAGCTGAGCGGTCCTACCTTAAGGGTATGCGCAGTCGACTTCCACAGCCAGTGCACAGCACCGCTCCGGACCTCCCCAGGTTACTCAGCAAGCTCCACATACTCCGGAGAAGCGCCATCGGACCGGCAGCCAAGACCGTGACCGCGCTCCAATCTGGTGCAGCCTCCAAGCACAACAGAACAACCCCCACACTGACAACTCGAACCCGCGTGCAGCCCTCCTGGATTTGTTATCATGCCCGCCACTAGCCAGGAACTATGGGAAATCAGTCAACATCCGGTTGGTAGACAGGGCGGGACAGAGCAGAATTGGCGCAGGCGCTGTAGTGAGTCCCCCGGTAGGCGGGGCTGCACGGGAGGCGGAGGACAGCCGGGGCAGTGAATGGGAAGCACCGCCGGCTCGCCTGCGGAGGGCTCTGGCCTGGAGGGGGCGCTGCTAAGCCGTCTTTGCCCCCGGCGGCCTCCCGGCAGTTGGTTCCTCACCCTGGCCAGGAGGCTCTGGGGGTGACCGCGGCGGCCTCGCCCAGAGCGGGCGCCGGCCGACGTCGGCCCGTGACGGCCGGGAGGGCTGTACGTAACAGTCTCACAACCGCGATACGGGACAGCTGTGCAGCCGGCGCGCCCGCGGAGACCCTTGATTCAAGCCGGGGCCGGAGTTCAGAGGTCAGAATTAGTGGCAAGAGAGCAGGGGAGGCCCAAACCTAGAAATGCAGATTCCAGGGCCTTGCGGTGGAGCTGCCTTCGGTGAGACCCCTGAATCTGCGTTTTTAACAAGTTCTAATGCTGCTCGTCTTAGGACTACATTTAAAGTAGTAGACTATTCTCCCATCTTCCTGTGGGTCTGCAAGGCTCCAACCCTGCTGATTTTGAGTGGAGGAGACCGTGGCTCTAATCTACTTTGGTTCTCGTCCCAGTTCTAGACCTCGCATTAACTTGGACTTCTTGACCTGCGAATGTCTCATCCTCTAAGATTCGATTTCGCCCTCTGCTAATGAAAAGGTTGGACTAGATCAGAGTTTTCCCAGCCAAAGTGTGACGAGTCCGCCTGGAGATATTCGCTCTTGTGCTGTACAATTTTTGGCTGGTGATGTAGAAATACCATTTTCTGTGTAGGCAATGGCGTGCTGATTAGGAAGACCTGAGTAAGGACCCTTCCAGCTCTGAAATACCAGTTGTTTCAGAGATAAACACCTCTTGATACAGGCTTTCTTCCCTGGATAGCCCTAATCGTTAGAAAATGCCCGGACAGATTACTATGTTTCTGCCTCTTTGAAAATATTGGCCCCTTGGAGCTACAAAAGGCTAAGCCCACTTCTTTAAAATGGTAATGATTCCTTATCATAGACAGTTCAAAGGGACCTTCCAGATCATCTGTTCAAACCTGGACCTTCCAGATCATCTGTTCAAACCTCCCATTCCGTCATGGAAGAAACAGTTTTTCCTTGAGTAAATACTATTTACAAGATCCCAAACTCAAAAAAGATGAAAGACACAGCATCCTGCCCTCCACCTTCTGCATCCCCTCCCTTCCCCTCAAGTGAGGCAAGAAGTAAACAATTACAACAGTGCTCAGATAGAAGTTACGTTTAAGGTGATCTCTAAAATAAATTGTTTACCCTGGGGCTGCGCCTGTGGCTCAAAGGAATAGGGTGCCAGCCCTATATACCGGAGGTGCTGGGTTCAGCCCCGGCCAAAAACTGCAAAAAAAAATTTGTTTACCCTCTATTTTTCTAGAATGATTGTGTTCTTTCAGATGTTTGACAGAAAGTTAAATTTCTTTTGTGTATTAAAAAAATCCTTTTCGTTGTTGTCAACTAAGTTTGAAAAACTTTATAAAAATTTATAACATTTCTGTCTGCATCAGGTACCAATCTTCCTACATGTACATTGTAATGATATTTTTATTCTAACTGTAGTATTTACAAAGACTAAAGTATATAATTCTACTAAACTGTCTTTGAAATAAAAAGACATATGCTTTGATTCATGGTGACTTTATAAAACATGAAGACTTACTACATCCTTTCCCAGAGTTCTGCCTCTTTATTTTGCTTTAAAAATTCATCTACTCCCTTATCTTCAACTATCATTTATACCGTCATGATTCCTAATCCAGACCTCTTCTTTTAGTTGCATATCTATATAACCACTGTCTTGTGGACATCTTCACCATTGTGTCCCACAGGTACTTCAATTTCAACATACCTTGAAAGAAATTCACTATCTTTTCTCTATCTTGAACTTTTTATCTTGGTAAGAGGCACCAGTTTGCCACTTCAGTTGTCCAAGCCAATAACTTGATAAGTCATTCTAGAAATTTTCCCATTGATACTCCAACCACATCAACCAACTGATAATATATTGTTAACTCTACCTCCTTAATCCTTCTCATATGTATTCCCATCACTCTAGCTCCATTGCTGTTGCTTTTGTTCAGGCCAACAATATGCTGGTAAATCAGCTTTCCCCCCAAAAGAGCCCTAATCTGTAGTGTTTGTGGGGTTCTATGTTTGCAAACACTCCTAACATGGCTGATTTCAAGCTCCCAGCTTAAAAAGTCACTGAACCTGAAATAGGCTCTCCAAGCCAGTACCAGCTGGCTCCTGTTGCCACTGGTTCAAGCTCTACCATCGTTCCCCAAACTCCCATCATAATTTTCCTACTTCTAGTCTTTCTTCCCTCCAAACTATATTCCATAGTCACCAGGTCAAATCTCATTCATTAATTTATTCATTGAGTATGTATTGAGCACCAACTCTATGCCAGGCAGGCAGTGATCACATTTTTGTGCTTGAAACCTTCATCTGTGGCTCCTGATTATTCACAGAATCATGTTCATTTCTCATATATGGAATATCATTCCTCATGAACTGGCCTTTTTATTTCCTCTATGGCTTCACCTTTTCTTGAAATAATTTATGTTTAAAATACCTATTTCTTCTTCTGATTTAATAGATTCATCAAACCATTTCATTTGCCTCTATGTGATTGCTTTTTGTGTGATAATACCAAGGTAATGGGAATTACTGAGTGAGAATATAGGCTTAGAAGACAGATCTGGGTTAAAATCCTGCTCTTGTTACTTATTTAGATGTGTAACCATGCCAAGAACAATCTTTCTGACTCAGAGTTTTCCTCTCTGTAAAATGGGAACAGCACTGGTTGAGTCTTAGGATTGTTATGAAGATTGAATTATACAGTATACAAAAAGTTCTTAGCATGGTCTCTGGGACATAGCAAATGCTCAATAAATAGTGGCTATTCTTAGTGTTATATTTTCATAACCATTACTATTAGCTTTTAAATAGTTATAGAATATCCCCAAACAGAAAAATCAGATTTGCATCACATCCCTGACATTACTTTTTTATGATCATTTTCTCTTCCTATTAAATAACATACATACATATAAGGTAATCAGCACTGCTCCTTTTTTCCTAGCAAGCTTTTTTTTCCTTTGAGAGAGAGACAGGCTGGAGTGCAGTGGCATGATCATGATTACAGCCTACTGCAGCCTCAAACTCCTGGGCTCAAATAATCCTCTTGCCTCAGCCTCCCAAGTAGCTAGGACTCCAGGCATGCACCACCACACTTGGCTGGGTTTTTAAAAAATTCTTTTGTAGACAAGGAGTTTTACTATGTTGCCTAAGACTCGTCTCAAACTCCTGGCCTCAAGCAATCCATCCGCCTTGGCCTCCCGAAGTGCTGGGATTATAGGCATGCACCACTGTGTCCAGCCCCTATTGAGCTTTTATTTATTTATTTATTTATTTTTTTAGAGACAAAGTCTCACTTTGTCGGCCCTGGTAGAGTGCTGTGGCATCACACAGCTCACGGCAATCTCCAGCTCTTGGGCTTAGGCGATTCTCTTGCCTCAGCCTCCCAAATAGCTGGGCTTACAGGCGCCCACCACAACACATGGCTATTTTTTGTTGCAGTTTGGCCAGGGCCGGGTTTGAACCTGCCACCCTTGGTATATGGGACAGGTCCCCTACTCACTGAGCCACAGGTGCCACCCCTTATTGAGCTTTTAAAATTTCTTAAATTAGTAATGTCTGAGCAGCAACATTATGGTAGTTGATGAAATATTAAAACAGTACACCCTTAGATTGGATCACACTTTAATGTTTTCAGAACATTTTTACATAATTTTATTTGATAGTATGATTCACAAATCAAACAATAAGACACAGAAGGAATTGTGATCATTGCTTCCAATGGCCAGATGAGAAAAATGAAGTGCAGAAAGCCCGAGTCATTGGTTCCAACAGTTACTAAGTGGTATAAACTTGGTCTTCCAATTCATTGTCCTGTGGTTTTCCTTTAATACCAGATCACTCCATCATTCCAGTCCAAAATATCTTCCTTGGATCTTCTATAATGTGTGAACTTGTACACTTACTTGTGACTTATCATATACCACTGTGGTTCCTTTCTTTTTTTTTCTGTATATATATTTTACCTCAATATATATGAGTTACTTGAGCACAGGACTAGGTCTCATGCTTCCTTTTATCCCCTGTAGTACCTAACACAGAATATTGTGCATGATATTAAATAGATGAATGGATGGAGAGATATATGGGTGGACTTATAGGTAGGTAGGCAATGAGAAAAGGTTAGCATCTCTACAAATTGTTTATATACAAATTTGGATCCCTAGAAAACAACTAGAAGTGTCATTTGTCAATAAAAGGGACAGTTATGTGTTGAAGTAAGAACCACGTATAATAAAATTCTGGAATATACATATGAAAGTAATGTTTATAGTTTATTGATACTTGCACATTGGTAAAGCAGAAAGTAGAACTAATTAATAGCAAAGGCAGCCAGAGGCCTGGATAATTCTCTGCTGAATAATGGAGTTAGATGCATAGTTATCACTCAAATGAAGAAAGAATACTGTTAAGACAGTGGTTCTCAACCTTCCTAATGCTGTGGCCCTTTAATACAGTTCCTGTGCGTCGCGACCCACAGGTTGGGAACCACTGTGTTAAGAGAACAGCAGTCTTGCTTTTGTCATTTTACACATGGTAGATAAATCCTTAACTACAATAAGAACGATTTCTTAATAGATTAGTGGATCTATTAAGTGGATATGATTCTGAACGTGTAAGTAAATAAGTTTCTGGAAATAAGATCATGCTGTAAACACTACCTTTAAAGATTATTTGCTCACCAGCAATTATATAGCCCTGTGATAGGCATTGGAAGGAGCATGAAAAGACATGGTTCCTGTCCCATCAAGGTTACACACCAATTGTGGGAACAAAGTACAAACACAAAAATTATAGCAGTGTAACAACTCATTGCAGCAATACAAGAAGTAATTTTATAATTTGAATATATCCTAGCTTATGTTTTCTGTAAATTAAGATTTTAATAAATTATATGTATAGAAAACTGCATGTAAAATTTTTTAAAACCATTTTCTTTCACTTAGGGTCTATTTTCACATCACTGGAGTTTGGCTTTAAAATCAGTACACAAAAGGAAGGAAGGGCGAGATAGAAAAATTTAAAGAAATATCTATTGCATGATAATAGTCCGCAGCTATCTAAATTAGTTTATGAATTTTTCCCAATTAGAACAAAGTCTGCCTGCAGTCTTAATTATTAAGGGCATATCAGAATTATTTTTAGCTATTGCTGTAGCAGCATTACAAAAAAAATAAATATAGCTTTTCTATTTTAAAGCTGATTCTGAGTCAGCAGGAGGTAGGACAAGGAAAAGGACAGCTATAATTTCATGCAAATTTATAAAACCCCAGTTCATATTACTGGATATTACAGAAAACTGACTTCATATTACTGAAAGTTGACTTGAAGATTAGAAGAACTCCAGAATGATTACATTGATGAAGCAATGCTATTAATAAGACAATGTAACCTACTGTGTCTACCCTCACGTTATTATAAAGCACTTGATCAATGCAAATGATCATTATAATTTATTGCTCAACTACACGCCAAGTGTTTTACATACATTATCTTTAATCCTTTTATAAATTCTAGGTGGTATTATTTCTATTGCACAGCTATGAAAACTGATATCTAGACACACACACACATACATAAAGGATATCATCCTTGTTATCATCTTAACAAAAATTTCCATCTCTGAATCCACAGTTTGCAGCTTTGAAGTTATATTTGATTCTAGGTAGACACAACATAGGCAATCAGTCATGAAGTTGTATTTTTTAATTAAACACTTGCTCACATTCCATTTTTTCTTTTCTATGCTCATAAAGACCATTTCTTAACTTTTTTTAATTGAGTGCATTATTAAAATAACTTCTTAAATCCTTTTTCCACTTATTCACGCAGTCATTCAAAAACAGTAGATTTGACCTTGGAAAACTACACATAAATGTATGCATGGATGTTCGTGTGCCCAAAATAGAATAATATATACAGATTTGGTTTAATGGTGATTATACCTGGGTACTGCAGAAACGAGTGAGTGGTACTCATTTTTTTTTCCTTATATAGTATATAAATCTGTATTATTTAAATTTTTTAAAAATATACCAATATTCATCTTTTTATAATACTTACTTTAAAACTCAGTTTCTAGGAGATGCCAGTACTCCGTTAGACACTGTGCTAAGTTCTAAAAATACAACAATGACTAAGGCATGATCATCTGTTTAAACCTGCCTGGGAGAGTAGGGAATGACTTCACAAAGTAGATGACATTTGAACTGAATCAAGTGGGGGAAGGTGGAGGTGCTTTCTAGAAAAACTAAGGCGCTTGTAGTCCCAGCTACTTGGGAGATGGAGGCAGGAGACTCGCTTGAGCCCAGGAATTGGAGGTTGTTGTGAGCTGTGATGCCACGACACTCTACTCAGGGTGACAGCTTGAGACTGTCTCAAAAAAAGGGGAGGGGGGCTTCACTGTTTGAAGTAAAAAGTTCAGGGTCTAAAGGCCAAACCCTTATCATCTGTTTTCTTTTTTCCATAGATCCTTTGGCAAAACTACTGCAGGGCTTGTGGGAAACTATTTAAAATTTTTATTTTTGTTTTTTATTTGAAAAATTTAAAGCCGATAACTCACAAGATCAGATTTCAGATAGAAAACTGGCACTTTCTGTGGATGACAGATTTGAGGATACACTGAGGATAAAGGATAACAGGTTGCTGTAGAGCCATCAAGAATGAAGTAGAGATTTCTGTTGCAGAGAGGTGATCCCACTGAGAATCAGAAGAGCTGGATAAAATACTGTAGAACCTCCACAGTTAACCACCTCCTGAAGTTGACCAAATTTTCATGGACCAGACATGTACCACATGTACATATCAGGACGGTAGGCCTAGTTCCTTATGTTGACCAGTTTGTCATAGTCCCTTGGATGGTCCACTTACATGGGTTCTACTGTATAAAGATTACAGCCGAAAAGCTCTGAGAGAGCTCCAATAGTGATTAGACTCTTCAGAGTGAGCTCTGAGTATCTGCAGTCATTTTTCTCCTGGTGTACAGGCTAGAGGCGGAGAACGTGGGCTTCCCACAGGCAGAGGGCCACAGGGCAAGCTTTTTTGTGGTTACACAGTGCTGACTGATGAAACTGGAGACTTAAGGGACCTCCATATGCAACTAGTTTCCCCCTCATGATACGTGCCAAAATCTTAAGTCTTTGTTGGGGTAAGAAGTTTAAGAATTCTGCAAACACAGGGTAATTGTCTGCAATCTTGTGGTGTGGAGAAGACAATGGCCTGTCAGATGAAGGAGACTCTTACGGAGGAGCTGAAAGACAAGTGGTGAACTGGCAGGGATGACTGACAACTTCTTTTTTCCCTGGGGCGCTTGTTGATTAGGATGTGGCTAAAGCCTGAGAATTGAGGCTTCGTCCCTCACAGGTTACTGTTCATCACAGAAAAACTTCTGCTGGTTGCAAGGAGCAAATGTAAGCAGATCTGAAAGGCTTCAGACACATAGCTGGCTTCCTGCTCAAGATGTTTATCAAAGTCTGAATCTCCTATAGCAAAAGGCTAAAACTGTGATTTAAAAATACTAAAAGCAGGGCATGGTGCCTTGTGTCTGTAATCTGAGCACTCTGGGAGGCCGAGGTGGGTGGATTGCCTGAGCTCAGGAGTTCGAGGCCAGCCTGTCCAGCGCCAGCCGTCATCTCTAAAATAGTCATCTCTAAAATTGTGACGGGTGTCTGTAGTCCCAGCTACTCAGGAGGCTGAAGCAAGAGAACCACTTAAGCCTAAGAGTTTAAGGTTGCTGTGAACTGTGACGCCACAGCACTCTACCAAGGGCCACATAGAGGCTCTGTCTCAAAAAAAAAAAAAACAAACCTAAAAAGAAAAGTGGAATTTTCTGCAGTCTCTCTGTGCTGAGGGAAGAAGACAGTGGAAGAGGGCTAAACTGGATGCAGGGGTCCACACCTGTCATCTACACACTTGGGAGACTAAGGCAGGAAGATTGCTTGAGCCCAGGAGTTCATAGTCAGCCTGGGCATCATAGTGAAACCCTGTCTCTAAAAAAAGCAGCAACAGAAGCAGACGCAGCAGCAGCAGGAGAAGGCGGCAGAGGATAAACACTATGATCAAGGAAGGGTAAACCAAACAGTTTGCGCGTGGGTAATACTGCAAACCATCCTCAACGACACACAGGCCTGATTGCATTAAGGTGATCACCTTCACACATTATTGACTAGCACAGCAAAGGATGAGCACTCTGGTAGAAGATAACATCACTGGAGTCTGCAGTTTCTGTACATCTGGCGCAAGAGCAGATTCACAGGTGATTTGGATGCTGAAGGCAGCAAAAACTTCCAATAACTATGATTAAGAAAAGTGCAGAGGCTCGGCACCCATAGCACAGTGGTTATGGCATCAGTCACATACACCCAGGCTGGTGGGTTCGAACCCAGTCCGGGCCAGTTAAACAATGACAACTGCAACAAAAAAATAGCCAGGCATTGTGGTGGGCACCTGTAGTCCCAGCTACTTGGGAGGTTGAGGCAAGAGAATCACTTAAACCCAAGAGTTTGAGGTTGTTGTGAGCTGTGATGCCACGGCACTCTACTGAGAGCGACATAGTAAGACTCTGTCTCAAAAAAGAAAGAAAGAAACAGAAAAATATGGAGAAAATAAATGAAACAATTTAGGAATTCATCAAAAACCTAAAAAAGATTAATTCAACAATATCTAAAATAGAGTAGATGTGTTTGAGAGCTTACGGAACACAGCATTTGTATTAAATTGTAATCAGAGATGGGTATTTTAAAGTAATTACACAAACACTAAAAAAAGTCTTTAGTATCAGAGGGAAAAATGATACTATTATAAAAATGGATTAATTCAAAGAAGGCAAGAAGGAAAAAATAAAATATGGCTTAAAAGAAAAACAAAACAGGAACATAGTTGATATAAACTCAACTCCTCAGTAATTTCATGAAATGTAAAAGGATAAAATATATCACTTAAAAGAATAAAATGGTCAGATCGGTTAAAACCAAAATCAAATAAAACCCAACTAGGAGTATAGAAGACATTTTAAAAAGAATAAAGAAAATGCCAAAATTAAAAAACATATATACACTACAAATACTAGTCAAAAGAAAGCTACATTAATATTAGATAAGGTAGACTTCAAGGCAAAAGCATCAATGTAGAGAGGCATTTCTTAATGTGACCTCATAATTGCATGTGTGTGAGATCTTAATACAATGTCAAAAAATATAAAGCAAAAATAAAACATAATTCTGAAGGGAAACTTTTAATACATCTTCTTTAATGACTGGGAGAATAAACAAATAAAAACGGAAAACTCAGTGAATAAACTTGATATAGTCAGCATATTTAAACACTGCACTTAATAGAATTCATATTCTTTTCATATGAATAAGATACTTTTATTAACATTTCCATGTGCTGGGTCAGAAAAGTAAACTTTAATAAATTTTAAAGAATTGAAATTACTTAGATTGTTTTCTGGACATAGAGAAATGAAGCTAGAAAATAGGAAAAAAACTTAACGTGAAAAAACAACAATTGCCTGAGAATGAAACAATGCATCTCTACCTATTTTTCATAGGTAAATGAAAAATCAAAACAGGAATTAGAAAATACTTTTAACTGAATGATAATGAAGACACAATATTTGAGAACTTGTAGGATGTACTAAAGTGGTGCTAATGGGAACCACTAGCAGTGGTAGGGAAATATATAGTTTTAAATACATATACTAGAAAAAAAGACAAGCCAAAAATTTTTTCAATCTCAAGAGGAAAAAAAAAAAAATCAAAATCAAAACTAAAGAGAAAGAACAGAAAGCAGTGAAATAGATATATGAAAAATTTTAAAAATCAAACTGGGGGTTCTTTGAAAGATTAATAAAATTGATATTCTAACAAGACTAAGAATAAAGGAAGAAAATTTAAAATGTAAGGAGATATGACTACAGATACTTATTACCTTCAGAAAGATAAGGTGTCATGAACAATTCAAAGCCAAATAGCTTAACAGTTTACATAAAATGTACAAATTCCTTGAAGAACACAAAACTGATAGAAACAAAAGTAAATCTAATCCTACACATAATAAAGAGGTAAAATTTGTAATTAAAATCTTCTCATAACTCTATGCAAAAACAAAAAACAAACTTATAGACACAAATAGCTTCAGAGTATTCTTAAAAATATTTAAGGAAGACCGGGCGGCCTAATTATATTTTTAAATATAAAAATATTTAAGGAAGCCTGTGGCTCAAAGGAGTAGGGTGCTGGCCCATATGCCAGAGGTGGCAAGGTCAAACCCAGCCCTGGCCAAAAACTGCAAAAAAAAAAAATTTAAGGAAGAAATAGCACAAATCTTACACAAACTCTTCTAGAGAATTAAGAGGGAATGTTACTTTTCTTAGGCCAGCATAAATTGAGGTATCAAACTTGACAAAGATATTCAAGAAAGGAAATTATGAATTAAATTCTCTCATGAACATAGTTGCAAAAATCATTAAAAAAAAATAGTAAATAGTATCCAGTGACTTAGAAAGAGGATAATACATCGGGGAAGTGGGGTTTTGTCCAGAAATACAAGGATAATTTAACATGAACATCTGTTAATGTAATTCACATTACATAAATCAAATGAAAAGATAAAAATCACAATAATTGGGATAGATGGAGAAAATGCATTAAATTCAAGTTGTAACTCAAGAGCGATAAAAATGCTTAATAAACTAGGATACAAGGGAACCTCCTTAATATGAACGCAATACCATACTTAATATTGATTATGTGACTGACAAGCTGCTGGCTGTGCTGAGCGGGTGACCATATTTAATATTGAAATATTAAAAGCTTTCTCTTCAGAAATGAAGAAAGGATGCTTGCTATTATTATTTCAGCATGATATTGGACCTCAAGCTAATGCAAGAAAGCAAAAAAAAGAAATGTGCATATACATTATAAATGAAGAAATTATCACTATTTGCAGGTAGCATGATTGATTGTAAGTGTAGAATACTTTAAAATTCTACAGACTTTTTAAAAGTGAATTTAGCAAGGTTGCCAGATACAAAGCAAAAATTATCAATTATGTTTCTAAATGTCAACATGCAAATATGAAATGAAGTAAAAAATAACTTCAATAATAAGATTTTAAATATCAGAGACTTAGGAATGAATCCAGTGAAAACTGCAAGACATCTCAGAAAATTACAAAAGTTACACTAAAAACAATTAGAAATTAAAGACAACCTGAGTACATTAAGTGCTACACATATGCATGGAATGACTTAATAAGATGTGGCAGTGACTCTAAATTCTTTCCCAAGGAAAGGTGAGGCTCTATGTCCCTTTCCCTTGAATTAGAGGGAACCTGTGACTGTTCCATCGAATAAACTATAGCACAAGAGATGCTGTATGAGTTTAAAAAGGCCGCTTACTCCTCATTCTCCTGGAACACTTGATCTTCAGATGCTCCCTCTTAGGACTTAGCAGCTATGTTGTGAGATCACCAAGCCATACAGATAAAGTGATCTGGTAAATAACCCCTGCCCACATCCCAGTGTATGAGTGGAAAAGCTCCCAAATGGTTTCAGGCCCAAGCCACTTGAGTCACCCTGAGCTGAGACTCTAAGTATGATGGAGTAGACAAACCATCCCTATTGCATCCCATCCCATTCCCTGACCCAGAAGAAACTGTGAGCATTATAAAACGGTGGTTCTTTTATACCACTTAGTTTGGGTTGCTTTGCTGTTTAGCAGTAGCAAACAGAACAAAAGATGTTTACTATACCAAAATAGCTCTAGATATTCAATATTATCCCAACTAAAATCTCAGCAGGAGAAATGGCAAAGCAGATCCTAAAATGCATATGGAAGTACAAGGCACCTTGTATAAGGGACAGTCAAAACACTATTGTAAAAGAAGTTGGAGGATCCACACTTCATTTCACAAGTCACTACAAATCTATTGTAGTCAGAACAGTGTAAAATAAAACACACAGACTGATGGGATAGAATCAAGAGTCTAGAAATAAACTTCTATAGTCAGTTGATTTTCCACAAAGGTACCAACGCCCCTCAAGGCAAAAGAATAGTCTTTTCAACAAATTTTACAGGTGGGCTAATCTTTAGAAGGGCCTGTTTACAAGGTTTGTCCTTGGCTGAAATTTGGGAACTTGGCTTCTGAAACCTTAAGTGATAAGGTTGTTCCTGCTGTGCTAACCTGACTAGACTTTTTAACTAAACAATGTGATTTATGGCGAACACCTGCTCTCCTTCTGGGAGACTAGAATGTTGGAGAACAAAGGGTACTTACCTGATTAGACCCCATAAAATCCTTAGACTTCATGAGTTTCAAATTGGGCAGAAACAGTACACCACGACACACACTACTGGAGGAAGGCACACAGGCAGCCTTCACATGGATGCCCCCAGACTCTGCCGGATCTGGCTTTTCCCCTTACCAACCCAGCTGTGTGTTCCCTGGTGTGTCACTGTAATAAATCTTGTCTATATGACCATACGCTGAGGCCTATCAATTCTTCAACTGACACATCTCATGTGCGGGTGGTCATGAGACTACCAAAACAAGGTGTATCAAAAGTGTCAATGCAAGTGGGGTCACAACTGTTTCCTACAATACATATATGAAGAGTTTACATTAAAATATTTCATATGCAACTCATAGAGATCTTTTGCACTTAAAAGAGATATTAACAGTATTTCCTGCATAGTTGCGACCTTAAACCAACATGCCAGTATAAAAGCTACTTCCTCATGAGGTAAGAAAGGCATATCTTTTCCCTCTAACAAAAGTAGAACCCAAGGGAACATTAAAATAAGCTTTTAAAATATGCTTATTTATACAAAATGCCCCGTAACACTAATACTGTTGGGTGAATTTTCTATTAGTTCATTTCATTTACAGTTTAAAACCATTCTTACATACAACAGGATAATGGGAGCTGAAATTTAAACATAACAAAACATTTATAAGCCGGTCACTAAGACACTATCACACTAGAAATTATTTCTACAACAAGCTGTCTGCAAATTTTCAATTATCACCACTATTGAAAAACTCCTGGTGAAAGCATATCAATTATACACTTTAAGAATAGCTTACAGACATTACTCAGTACAAAAAAAAAAAAGAGCAGGAAGACTAGTTATCTACATTATAGCAATTTTTACAAGTCAAAATTAGATGAATCTCTTAATTGTCTTATTTGTGCAATACAACTATCAGAACGAAAAAACCCAAGCATTCTTAGACATGAGAACCTTCGCAAATTATCTACATTACATTTTAGGGCTACTAAATTGTGATTAAACCTCTGCTTTAAAGAAAACAAATTTGAAAGTCCTACTTTACAGTTGATAAAAGTGGTAGAACTAAATTCTTCAAAATCAAGATTTGCTATTGTTTTATTGAGTTAATAAAAAAGATTTAAACAAACTAAAATATAAGCAGTACTTTCAGCAATTTGAATCTATTTATATGGTCATGGCTAAAAATTTGATCACATTTTTTTTGAAAAATAAATTTATTTCAGGTTCATACGAGGGTACACTTTCCTTGGCTGGTCCTAATAAGAATGAGTAACAGAACTGATAATTCTACTGCAGAACTCAAATTTTAAAACATTTCAACTGGCCTGAACTTTGAGTCCAGTTTAGATTGGCTACCAATAAATAGACATGATATAAATAGCTTTTTAATCTGAGAAAATTAATCTCTCCATTTTAAAAATACAGACCTGTGGAAGACCAGGATCCTGACAAATTTCAAAGACTGAATCGTGTCCAAGATAGATCACTGTGAGAAAAACTACAATGTGATACTACTTTTTTTCTTTAAAGTAACTATTTTTGAATTAACTCTTACATTATAGCTGCCCTTTTCCCTTTTGGAGTTTATGAGAGGGGGTGAAAAAGGAGAATAAAGCAAAATGAATAATTAAATGTGGTTATAGAGGCATATGTATAAAGCTGTACTTAAGGAACAATATGCTTTTGATAGTTGGGGGACGGTGCAAGGTTACCCATATAACCTGCATCACTGATGTACTGTGTGTGGCAGTTAAAAGTGCCCAGAATCTAATCTGAAGAGGGCTTTCAACCATGCTTCAAAGCATCCAAGACTTCAAGAGGTGGGATCCTGAATCCCCAAAAGATTGCCTATTTCTCTCACTGCAAGGAGGTCCTTAAATTAATCCTTTATCTATGAAAAGACCTCGACTTTGAATTTAGTTTTAAAAGTTAACTGATGTTCTCTTTGTTAGAATGAAACAAAAATAATATGCTGAAAATGGTAATGTGACTGATCATTATGCCAATATTAAGCTCAAGATTTTTAGTTAATTAAGAGAACTTGTGCTTACTTCTCAGGAGTCCAATACAATTCAGATGTAATAAGCAAAGGCAAACAAGAGTTAGGCGAGTTTCAAAAACTTTAATAAAGAAAAAAAAAGACACTCCCAAAAATGAACGCCACACAAAAAGGTTTGTTTTCTTTTTTTTAAAAAGTGAAAGATACTCAAGAAACAAAACCCTTTACTATCAAAGTATACTAAATACTTAAATCTACTGATGTTAAGTGTTCAAATGCAGGGCATGTAGCTTATAATATAGTTAGTAGTGGTTTTCATGATATGGCTGTTTTAAGACATCACTTAATATTACTTTTTTAACCCTATATTTTCGTAAACATCCATTTCACAATTCATTTAATTACTTTACATTCATTTATAAAAACACATTTTCTAACAACAGGTTACAGCAGGTTATCTTGTGCTTTAATAATAATGAAGCATGATAAATACTCAAGTGATTTAAATGCTTTGCTCATGACTACACCCATCACAGAGTCTTGCACACGTATACAGCTACTGCGGTAATCAGAAGAGCTACAACTGCTCTTTAAAATGGCACTCAAGTTTGACAAGCATGCTAAACATTAAATAGATGTATTTTTTCCCAGGTTAAAAACATTAGAAGTTTCTACTTTTCTTTAAAATCTATAATAACCTGCTTACTTAAATCACTTTTAGCTGATAATTTACAAAAACAGAGGGAAGCATCATTTAGAATTTTCTTTGTAACATCTATACTAAAAAAAAAAAATGGATGTTTTCAAAGTGTGGTAACATTAACATTCTATTTTAGAAATTCTAGATTTTAAAACTTTGAGAAATGACTTAATCTAGTGATTCTGCAGGTCCATAAAAAGACTTGTCTAGCCTGGTATAGTGATGTGAGCCTGTAATCCCAGCTACTCAGGGGGCTGAGATGAAAGGATGGCTTGAGCCTAGGAGTTCAAAGACCAGCCTGGGAAACATAGCAAGATCCTGTATCAAAATAAATAAATAAAGATTTTTTTCTTCAGGGTGGGAAATACCATATTGTACTCATTTCAGTACTTTTAACAAATTCCATTTTAGGTGTGATCCAAGACAAATCTCAACCTATTCTAAATGCTCTTCTTACTGCCAAGGACCAAGGTATATCATGTGATAGACTGACAATTTAGTAAAGAGAAATAAATCTGTAACGATAAAATTTATGTCATATGGTGACCTATGGCAAGTATAACAGATCTCATTTTCACAATTTGGAAATAATTTTCATGCAAAATTATATATAGCGTTTTGATTCTTACTTATAATTTTTATTTTTTAAGTAATCAAGACAAATAGTAGAAAAAGCATTTTATTTATATGGAAAAAGCTACAGTAAGATCTGTAAAAGGTGTCAATATAATATTGCCTATACAGAAAGAAATTCAAATGTGAATAGCAACAAATAAATGTTATCTTCCTACTTAGCAGTGCAATTAATTCACATTGCAATAAAGTTAAGTCAAGTATAACAAAATCAAAACAAGTGTTTCTCCATAATCAGTATACTGAGAATTACAGTGTAAAGATCACTTCAGGTTTAAGAAATCTGCAATCAACCTATAGAATATCCTAAGACAAGGGAGACACAGTCAATTCATTTAATTATCAGTTGTTGGGCTTTTTCAATACTGTTCACAGGAAAAAAGTAATAAGTTGACATACATGTAAATAGAATATATTTAGTCTATACAGTAAAAAAATACAAATTATAAAGTGAGCTAACAAAGAATGAAATCTGAATACAGATTTATAAAACTGACAACATCTTAGACAACACATACAGTATTTTCATGTAAAAACATCTAGTTTCAGCAAAAAATAATTTGGTTGCTTTTCAGCTGCATTGTAGATCTTGTAAGCTGAAGATGCAGATGTCCAAGTATCTTAAAAACCATAATAAATGTCTTTCTCAATGCATACAAAATGATAAATGCTCTCATCACAGTCTTAAGGGTATTTTTGGAAGTTTGTTTTGTCTTGCTTCAGAAACACATTTAAAATGGGCAAAAATCAAAAGGTTTCATGGTACAATGAAACAGTAAACAGTGCTCAATTTACTGCTAATGTTGAAAAAACCTAGATTTTACAGTACTCTGGTATATATGAAAAAGTTTTCGACTTTACATTGCATATTTCTGAGTCCATTCTCTTGCATGTCTGTTGTATCTGTAGGCAAACAAAAGGGATATAGTAAAAAACATACAAATTTAATGTCAGAAGGATCTTTCTACATAAAACTGCATATCCTTCCTTCTCATGCTTCAATGCAATAATTGTACATGTATCAATATGATATAGGTTCAGGCCTATATCATAACAGAAAAAAAATTATTTTTTTTAACTTAGGGATTTTTCTGCAACCTATATGAAAATGTATCCAAATATATAAAAAAGAAACACTGAAACCAACTTTTTTTTTTTTTTTGGAAAAGAGTCTCAAACTCTTGTGTCACCCTGGGTAGAGTACTGTGGCGTCACAGCTCACAGCAACCTCGAACTCCTGGGCTTAAGCGATTCTCTTGCCTCAGCCTCCCAAATAGCTGGGACTACAGGCACCGACCACAACACCCGGCTATTTTCTTTTGTTGCAGTTGGCATTGTTGTTTAGCTAGTCTGGGCCGGGTTCTAACCCGCCAGCCTCAGTGGCCGGCGCCCTATCCACTGAGCTACAGGCACCACTTGAAACCAACTTCTAACAGAAATTCATAAAAGCCAACCCTGACTGAGCATTACCTGCAAATTGCAAATGAACCTACAGGGGGGAAGAACTTGAAAATTAGGTCAGTTTGGGTGGGCCTAGAAGTAACTTCTCTTTGCTTGGAGAAGACAGGGAATATGACATTTCATATTTTCCAATGATTAAATTCTTCCATTTTTAATTTACCACCTCAAATTATATATAGTTATTATGCAAACACAGAATATGTTAATATGTACCATTAAACAGTAAATGGGAAGTAATAAGATTTTTTGTAGAAAGATTTAATATTGAGTTTTAAAAGAAAGCTTTCAGAGGCCTGGCACAGTGGCTCATGCCTATAATCCTAGCACTCTGGGAGGCTGAGGAGGGTGGATCACTTGAGCTCAGGAGTTCCAGACCAACCTGAGCAAGAGTAAGACCCTGTCTCTACTAAAATTTTTTTTTTTTTTTTGAGACAGAGCCTCAAGCTGTCACCCTGGATAGAGTACTGTGGCATCACAGCTCACAGCAACCTCCAATTCCTGGGCTCAAGCGAGTCTCCTGCCTCCACCTTCCAAGTAGCTGGGACTACAGGTGCCCGCCACAACGCTTGGCCATTTTTTGGTTGCAGCCGTCATTGTTGTTTGGCAGGCCTGGGCTGGATTCGAACTCGTCAGCTTAGGTGTAAATGGCTGGTGCCTTAGCTCGTTGAGCCACAGGTGCCGAGCTGCTGTCTCTATTAAAAACAGAAAAAAACTAGCTGGGCACTGTGGCGGGTGCCTATAGTCCCAACTACTTGGGAAGGTAAGGCAAGAGAATCGCTTGAGGCCAAGAGTTTGAGGTTGCTGAGAGCCATGACACTGTGGTAGTCTACCCAAGGTGACAGAATGAGACTGTGTCTCAGATAGATAGACAGACAGACAGACAAAAGGTTTACTCCATTCGAAAAAGATAAGCTTACTGTACAAACATAATAAACATAAATGTACTTAAAATATATTGATAATGCTCATGTTTTAGCAGACTATATGGGAATGCATCCGAATAAAACCTAATAAAAGTAAACACTTACTTTTCTTTGTCTGATTTATAGATTTGTGCAATATCTGGTACTAAGGGGTCATCTGGATTAGGATCACAAAGTAGAGAACATATGGACAATAAAACTAGATTTAAAAGAGAACATCATATTAGGTAATCATCTATTTTATGCAAATTACATATGTGAAAATAGTTTGACTGAATATAATGAACTTATAAAATTATACTTGTACAAATTACATTTGATACCAACTTTGGCTGACAGCAAATTGACCTTTAAGTTTTTTTAAATTATAAAATTACCATAAAATTTATGTAATACAAAATTATTTTACCTTTTAAAGTTTTTAATTCTATTTGAATTTCTATTTATTTAAAAAAATGTGAATCTCCAAAGTTGTAATTATAACTTTTAAACACAAGAGTTCTCTAATTATAGTTAACAGTTCAAACCATTTTGGATATTGTACTTGTATGTTTTTACTTTGGCTTGGTGTAGACTGTCTACAAAGAAAATTTGTGAGTTTTTTTTTTAATGAATCTTCTATTGCATGTACCTTATTCATATGGCATGCATGTAAAATTAATGTGAATAGCTATATTTATATCTTGTGTATTTTAAAATACAAATAAATTTTAAAATAGTTATTGCTACACTATGTAAAGATACTAATATAAGTTCTACACTTAAAAAAATCTAAGTATATGAAGTAAGACGGAACAAGGACTGGTTCTCCATTTATCTGCTCTAATTGCATGACACAACTTGAACTGGAGCATGGAACAACCTCTCATTTCCAACTGCTCCCCCCATCAAGTTCCAACTTTACATTTTCCAACTCTTTTTTTATTCAAAGGGAAAGTGTCATATGGACAAAGGAAAAAAAATAATATTTTATTTGTCTTCCTTATCTTCATCTAAAGAAACCTCAGGCCTTATATATTAAACTAATGGGGTAGATTTTCTGGGCTCACGTCTCCAGAATGCTTTTACACTAACTTCATGTTGAAAAGCATAATAAAACATTTAAAAACAGAAAAGAGGCCGGGCGAGGTGGCTCATGCCTGTAATCCTAACACTCTGGGCGGCCAAAGCGGGTGGATTGCTTGAGCTCAGGAGCTGATATGAGACCAGCCTAAGCAAATGTGAGCCCTTGTCTCTAAAAATAGCCAGGCACTGTAGTAGGTGCCTGTGGTCCAAGCTACTTGGGAGGCTGAGGCAAAAGGATCATTTGAGCCCAAGAGTTAGAGGTCGCTATGAGCTATGACACCACAGTACTGTACCAAGGGCCACAAAGGGAGACTCCGTCTAAATAAATAACTGAATGAATAAATAAATTATAGAAAAGCATCAGACTTTTGTGGTGGCATGTGCCAGCAATCCTGGCTACTTAGGAGGCTGAGGCAGGAGGATACTGTGAGCTTACGCATTAAAGACCAACCTGGACAACACAAGGGGGCACCCCCTCTTCTCAAAAAACTAACATGACAATAAAAAGAACACATAGAAATGTAAAAAATATGCAAACAGTAAGGTATGCTCTACTTTATAAAATAAGGAAAAGGCTAGTAGGAGCTATTTGCCCTAATTTCACTATCATGCACACAAGCATGTCCACCCTTTAAGATAAGAAAAAAGGTGGTTGGTCCAAGTGTAGTGGTGTTTACGACTAATTGATCACAACCAGTTACAGTTTCCTTTGTTCCTTCTCCACTCCACTACTTCACTTGACTAGCCTAAAAGAAAAAGGAAGAGCTAACATTTCATTTGAGTATTTACTATGAGCCAGGTGTATTCTGATCCTATGTAATCCCCATTTTACATTTAAGGAAACCGAGGCTGTTCGAATTCTCACAGGATGATTCCCAGAAGCCAACAATACTAATTTTTCTTTCTGAAAAACTACCAGCTGAGAAAACTTAGCGTCCGGCAGTCTGCCTTTCTATGTATAAGGACTTAGCCAAATGACATTCATTTCATTACATCATTCCAGGAAAGTATGTATTAATTTGAATAACCCTTTGACATAAAAATCTTTCCTATATCCAGTACATGACAGTTACACCTCACCTGAGGGACTATTATTTATGTAATACTCGAAAGAGTTATGGCTATGGGCCCTACTTCCTATAAACTTTAGCACTTTTAAAAATAAGTTATATATTCAGGTAGCATTTATTTAAAAAAATTGAAAATGAGCACATGTTCTTCCTATGAATCCTTTAAGAGAAACAATTATCTTGAATTTTATAAAAAAGGGAAAACATGCCAGGTACAGTGGCTCATGCCTATAATCCTACCACTCTGGAAGGCCAAGGCAGGTGGATTGCTTGAGCTCAGGAATTTCAGACCACCCTGAGGTGGGTGTCAGTAGTCCCAGCTACTCAGGAGGCTGAGACAAGAGGATCACTGACAAGCCCAAGACTTTGAGGTTGCTGTGAGCTATAACGCCACAGTACTCTACCAAGTGCAACAGAGTGAGACTCTGTCTAAAAAAAAAAGTGTGTGTGTATATATAATATATATACATACATATACTTATATTTGTATATATTATATACTGGTGGCATTGTGGTGGCTACCTGTAGTCCCAGCTACTCAGGAGGCTGAGGCAAGAGGATCGCTTAAGCCCAAGAGTTTGAGGTTGCTGTAAGCTATAACACCACAGCACTCTACCCAGGGCAACAGAGTGAGACTCTGTCTCAAAAATAGAAAAAAGAAAATTTGATGGTTACTTCAGTCTAACTCAACTGGTATTTTCCAACTGTCAAGCTGTCTTCTACTAGAGAATCAAGATACAAGTAAAGAGAGCTGGCACTCAACCCCCAAGCTAACTGCTAAAAGGTAGAGTAACATAAGTGCTACAAGAGCAAAATAAAATCCAAACAGAGAAAACAGTTGAGTTTTTTCTTTCAAACTTTAGTCCTTAGACACTTTTGCTGTATTTCTCTAGTCTCACTGTTATCAACTGCTTTAAATCTCATATGTGAAATTACCTTTTGATACAGTCAGAGCTGGTGACCACTGTGACCTCAGGATATCAAGACAAATACTTCCATTACTGTTTATGTTTGGGTGGTAAATTTTTGTTGTGAAAGCAATCTAAACATAAGACAAAATAACAAATACGTGACCATGAATCCATGAACTATGAACAAAGCAGAACAAATCTGCTCTCAGGTAAAATATCCCCACCTTTACATAAACTTGGAGGAGAAGTGGTTTTCAACACCAACCAATGGTCATCTACTTGGTGTTCTACCTTGTGCTCTAGCTAGTGGGAATGTGAAAGCAAATCAGTTTTCCTCTTTCCCCCTCCCAAGAATTGAGAAGTATTTTGGACAGTGTAATAAATAAGTCTGTAGTAGCTGGTATGACTGGTTGAGCAGCACCTGAAGTAATTACCAATGGCTTTCATCACACCTAGAAGTAATCCTTTCCTTAATTTTGATTTAACAGTGACACCAGGACGTGACACTTGGATCATCTAAAAAATCAGGGTGCTGACCCTGTTTTAAGGCAAAGTTAATGGGCCTCAGCTTGTTACCTGTCCTAAGAAATCCACCAAGAGTCCTAACCTTCCATAAGAGTTGTTGTCATATCATTTCATATGACAATGTTAATCAAGTGTTTTTAAAAATCTAAAATAGTTATTTCCTGAGTGACAGAATCTGTTAATTTCTCCCCCCATTTTGATATCTTCCATCATTTATTTCCCTTTGGAGCTATTCTAAATTAAATTCAACAAGAACATGTTTTTCCCTCCCCTACCATACCAAAGGAAGGGACTGTGTTGTATTTACTTTTGTTTTCCCCAATGTAGTAGAACATGATAGGTGCTCAATAAAATGTTTATTGAACACCTAAAATACTGAGAAAGAAGGATCAATTTTGGAATGATAATCTCATGAATAGGAAAGTCTGACTTCTAACCACAGAAACTTCCCAAACTACACATATCTAATAAGGAGGGAAAGAAAGGCAAGGAACCTAATTTATAGCATAACAGATACCGTTGTTTATTTTACAGACCTCATATAACATATAAGTGAAAAAGCATATTTTAGATTCAGTGGCTTTACAGAGTTCGAAAATGCTAAACTACCCATAGTCTTTGACATCATGAAACTATAACCACATAAAGAATAAAATCCCTTACACGAAGTTACATCAATCATAAAATAAAAAATACCTTTGGTGGCTTAAAAGGATAATCTGTCGGAAAATGTACAGTGAGAAAGAAGACTCCTCCTTGATAGGCGCTATCAGGCTGAAATTACAAAATATTTGCATCAGTGTTTGATTATTATATTTGTTGAACAACTTAAAATGATTTCCCTCAAATACTATTAATTGGAAAAAAAAGTCATCATATATAACATGATTTTCTTAAATATTTTCAGTTGGGGGGGGCAATCATTTTGTCATAAGTTCAAACCATTTACCTTGAGGACAGGTTTCCCTTTCCAGGGATGATTTTCCAATAATTATGCTAACATCATAAGGTTTAAAACAAAACAAAAATAGGACACACACAGTGGTATGACTTGCCCAAACAAATGTTTATGAATACAAATTTTAAAGATCAGTATACACACAAGACTGTATGAGAAAATATAATTTTCTGCAGCTGTAATCAGTATTGTTTTTTAAAGGGCACGGGCTAGTACTTACCTTCTTATTTATTTATTTTTCTTTTATTTTTCTTTTTTTTTATTAAATCATAATTGTGTACATTAATGCAATCATTACCTTCTTATTTATAAAGTTTAAGTTCTTATGTCACTTAAGGGCCAAGAACGAAGATGAACTGAAGAGGCCAAGTTATGAAAAGAAAAGGCTAAATGACCCTATGGCCCAATTTATTCCTCAACTCTTCATTTAGTAACCATTTATAAAACAATGTGAAAAATGTAAAAAAAGTCCAAAGCAAAACTAAATTCAATATTTATACTACTATCAAATCAGGAATCAATTTTATAAGAGGAATTTAAACTTGGCCATTTTTTTTTGTGGCCATTAACAAGCCAAAAAAAATTTTTAAGGGAAAAAAAAATGGTAAAATATACCTAAAATTCTATTTTAATTCTTTTATATTTAATGAAATATATCAGGTTATATTAGCATTTGGAGAATAACAGCAAGACTGTCATTACTTCCCCCTTAAGTTTCTGCATATATATTAGAGGACTATACTGTATAATTATTCTTACTATATATATTTATTCTAGTTCATCAAAAAGTATAAAGAATGTAGAAAATATAAGCAAATAACAATGACATATGCTCTGCTTATAAGACATGCAAATGATATTACAGAGTACTGTAAGAACACATATTTATATTACTAAAATAAGAGAGATATGAAAACACAATTGTAAGCATTTGCTACATATGATTCACCTAAAACATTTGTGAGGGGCTGTAATTCAAATGGTTAAGAGTAGGGGCCAGGAGCATTGGCTGACCCCTGTAATCCTAGCACTCTGGGAAGCCAAGGTGGGAGGATCACAGGAGCTAGGAGTTTGAGACCAGCCTAAGCAACATAACAGATCTCATCTCTATAAAAATAAAAAAATAAAAAAAACCAGATAGGCATGGTGGCATGTGCCTGGAGTCCCAGCTACTTGGGAAGATGAGGTAGGTGGATTGATTGGAGTCTGAGGCTGCAATGAGCTATGATGATGCTGCTACACTCTAGCCTGGACAACAAAACAAGACCCTGTCTCGAAAACAAAAACAAACAAAAGAACTGGCAAGGATGAACCTTTAAACAATAGTATTTTGAAGGCTGTTAGTAAGCAATGAAAACCAGAAATAACCAGATTCTTATAGAAAATTTTCATATGAACAATTATGTTGCATTTTACCTTTGAAAAAATAAATTTAATAAATCAATTTAGTAATTTGAGAAAACTACCTATGAGTATTGCTTTGAAATTCAGTATTTTGGGGGTTTTTGAAGTTAAGCAGAAAGCAATATGATTAAAAACTCTATAACTTACTAGAGAAAGCTCCTTTAAGGGCAGGGGAGAGAATTATATTCCTGGAAACATATTACTAATGTACTCTCACACCCAGAAAGTAGATCTGAACTATCAATACCCATTCTTATGCAATCTGATTTTTGCTCATAGAAAGAAAAGCCCGTTCTAAGTCATAACTGCTGCACAGATGTTGAATGAAATTATTTTATTGAATGAGATGAGTATCAAGAGGAGCCGGGTATAAAATAAAACATAATTTTTAGTTTAGGACAATGTGACAAAATTAATAGCAGCAAACTCATAAGGAGACAAGGAGAAACCCAATGGAATATTTTATCAATTCTCTTTTACAAACAACAACAGTGATGAAACTGATTGCAAATTGGTTGATTTGATTGCTTGTTATTTGTAGGACTTCCATTACTGAGTTAGACTTATTTTTAACCTGCTGAAACTGTGGATGTGAGAACGGTTATGCATTGTGATAAATAATTGACTCTTTGTGTCTTAAAAAAAGGGTAACCAAACACACAACCTGGTTGCAAGCTGTGGGTGATCCATTAATATGTGTAATGATCAAGGATTAGGAAAAGAAAAACCTCATAGCAATCCTTACAAGTATTTGCTCTAGAAAATTATCATAAATACCCAATCGTATTTTGCTTCCTGGGTGATTCAGGTATAAGAAAATTCAACCTTAGTCACAAACATCTGATCAAAGGTGAAATGGCAAGAATGATGTATGGCTGAGGGGATTAATTTCATACATATGAATCATACTTACAGGCCCCATAATAGTTGCTTGCCAGTGGAACACTGAAACAAACAAAGGAGTTTTGGAGTCATTAACAAATGTTCAAACCTATATTTTTAATGGTAGCAAAATCCTGGCAATAGAGCAAAGCTTACAGTCGTCTCCCACAGGTCCAGCTGAACAGTGAGCAGGTGGATCTCGCTGTAGATCACTTAATTCCTGAAGAAAAGCAAAAATACTTAAGGTTAATTCTTTTCCCAGTGAAACAAGCATGGTAATCCATTAAGACACAAATTATTAACTTCACTTTAAAACCATTTTGGCAATTCTATTCAAAATATGAAAACATAAAATGTACTGTGTCATTAATTGACAGAAGGGTTTGAAACGTACTAAACCCCCTATGAGATGGCTCCAAACCTTGAAAAGATTAAACAGATTAAAATATTGTCTTAACATCCCTAAGACAAAAAAATTTAATATGTATTTATTGTATACAAGTTAATTTATACAAGTGCTAGGTAGATGATATATACAAAATACAGGTCCTACTTCCAACAGGTTACAATCTAAAATGAGGGAGAGTGAAGGCTCAGAAAGATGAATATTTAAGAACAACTTGAAAGATAAGTAGTAAGAAAGAAGAGCAGACAGGCCATGTTTTGAAACCTTGAACACTGATTCATACAGTCTTTCCTGCCCTCAAGGCAACAAAGAGAAAGGTCATAGAAAGGACATGGCTTTGGAGCTAGCCAGGCTTGGGTTGGAACTCCAGTTCTGACATTACTAGCTCTATGGTCTTGGGGATGGTGCTTAACTTTCTCAGCCTCTGCTGGGAAGGAAGTGATCATTCCCAAATAAGAAAGGTATAAATTCAACATGAAGGACTAGTAATAGAAGAATGTAATATAGTTTGGAAGATCAAGGAATGTCTTTGAGGAAGTGACACTGAAGCTGAAATCTGAAGGATGAGTGGGAATTAGTTTGGGTGGAAACGGGTGACACTGGGAGGTACAGTGGCAAAGGATGAGGTGGAAAGGCAGGCAGGGGCCAGGCAGAAAACAGAGAACAAGACACACGGCATTAAGGGTCTGGGGTTTTACACCAAGTGCCTTTGGAGAGGTTTTACCAAGTGCCACACTCTGATTTAAAGAATGGTTCTGACTGGACTAGAAATAAAGAGAGGAGGAGAAACACCAAGACTACTGGTTACTCCAGGCAAGAGAAATAGAAGCTTAGACTGCAGAAGTGGCACCAAGATAAAAGAGGAGTATTTGAGATATTCTGAAGGGCTTGCCTATCACGGGATTTGATGATGAATCACATGTACAGATTCAGGAGAGGTCACAGATGCTTCTGAGGAAGAATAGTGGCAGCTAATAGTTACTCTATAGTCACCCTAACAATCCTCAGAGGCAGATGATATCATCCCCCTACTTTACAGGCGAGGCATAAACATTAACGCACTCCACGGTACACTCATCCCGGTCGGCCAGAACTGGGATGCAAACCCAGGCAGTCAAACTTCTTGCATTAGTTTCACAAATATACAAATGCAGATGTCATTTTCTGAGATGGGGAACTCTAGAAGACAAACTGATTATGTGGAAAGTGTACATGTCAAATCTGTGATCCCTGTAGTATCCAGGAAAACTTTAGTTCCACATACAGGGCTGAAGCTTAAAAAAAAGGTGAGCCTAGAAATTGAAAAATTGTTGTACATACTTGATATTTAAAATCATGGGAATGATGAAAACATTTTTGTGTGGACACATATGACATGTAATAAAATCTAAAATGTCATTGACTCTAAATCACATCTTTATTTTAAATACTTATAACTAAGGAAAAATGCTGCCAATTGATTCTAAAGCACCATCAATTATAAGATACATCCAGATTTTAGGAATGCTAACATGTGAAAGATGTGCACCTTAGAATCACTGTATTATGGTAATTATATTAATAAGTTCAGAGCTCTAATTCAAACGAACAAGAAAGAGGACATGCTAGGGAAAGAATTTCCCAAGAAAGTAATATATGAGCTAAGTAACTGAGCCAAGTGCCACTCAGATCAGCTTCTTTCAAGTCCAATATTCTTTTCCAGTATACGTGATACTTTTCATTTTTGTTTTTTGCTCTTTTTTTTAATAGCTAGTGTGAGGTTTCTCTTCCTAACAAGAATTAGCTAACACGGTTAGCTGTTTTTGCTCCACGTACATTTAAGCATTAAGGATTTCAGTCTTTGATTTAGCTATTCCAGTTAAAAGCAAGGCTTTGATGTTAAAGTCTGAATGCTGCCTCTCACTGGCCACATGACCTCCAGAAAAATCACTTTTTCCTCTCCAAACCTCAGTTTTCTTTTATGCATTACCAACTCATCCACAGCTTCTATGATAATCAAGTAAACACAAGTACTACAACAATAATCAAGTACTACACAATCTCTGGGACACAGTTAGCACTCCAATAAAGGTTAAAATATTATGTAATTGTTAACAATCATTCAATTCTCTAGTACCAGAATATCGTTATTTAATAGATTAAAAGATTATGGGGAGAAGTAGTTCCCAATTCATTGCTCCACGTTAGAATGGCTATGCCGTATAACACTTTTCTAATTTTGGCTTTTAAGAGATTCAGTATTCATCACATTGATTTTTCTAAGCATTGGTGTAAATGAGATTTCTTTGTTCTCATTTTAACTAGAAAACTAGTTAATCAGTAAGTGGTCTTTGTGGTTTTAAAAAACTGTTAATGATTTGTGTGTATATATTTTATATACAGTGTACATGTGAATACGTCACACATACAGACAAGTATGTACATATTTATTTTATTAGCAAGAAAAACCAAAACCATGTTTTGTTTTATTTTTTTAATACAAAAATAAGAAATTTTTTATTTATTTATTTTTTATTTGGAGACAGAATCTCACTTTGTTACCCTTGTGCACAGCTCACGGCAACCTCAAACTCTTGGGCTTAAGCGATTCTCTTGCCTCAGCCCCCAAGTAGCTGGGATGACAGGTACCCACCACAAAGCTCGGCTATTTTTAGAGATGAGGACTTGCTCTGGCTCAGTCTGATCTCAAACTCCTAAGCTCAGGCAATCCACCCACCTCGGCCTCCCAGAGTGCTAGGATTACAGGCATGAGCCACGGCGCCTGGCCCCAAAACCATATGTTAGTTTGAATAGTCTCAAAATATATTCAGATTTCAAATGTTAGGTTATTCTTTAAATCCATTTAAGAATATTAAATAATACAAAACTATTTTATTCTTATGTTTTTACATCCTGATTTTTCCTCCTCTGTTACAAGTTAGAGCTAGGTAGAGAGAGAGAAAAATCTAACAAACTCTACAAAGTCCATGTCCTTAATTTGTCTGCTTAAAGCCATAGAGGAAAGAAGCAATTGACAGGACAGCAAACATCCTTAATACTCACATCCATCATTACTTGCTACCAAGAATTCCAGTAATGCTTTTGTGAGGAGACTGACACATCCTAGAACTTTTTGGAAGGGTCTAGATACCTCATGTTTTATCCCTCCCTCAATCCCTGTGTCTGGAAATATGCTGTTATACTGTTTCAAAAGATGTAACTGAAGCTATGAAACACATGTGTAGACAAAATGACCACCAAAAAACAAAAGGTATATTACATACACTCTCTGGCCCACAAAAATACAGAACTTAAATTTGAAAAAAGAAAAATGAAGATATTTTAGACTAGTCTGAGATGTGCTAAGTAAGTACAAATATAAAACACAAAAACTACAACTAAACCAAAACCCTACTTTTTGCTCTTTGAATCTACTTAGCAGCCAACATACTTTTAGATGACACAAGAAATCAAAGATTGCTTATATCTGTTAAACTATTCCTTTTGATCCAGATTACTCTCTAAGTTTTTCTGAAACTGCCTTATTTGATTTACACTTTCTCTGCCATAACTGGCATTCTTATTAATCTATTACTAGCATCACAGCCACATAGGAGGTATCAAAAATAATTTAGTGATTCTTGTGTTATTCCAAAAGGATACATGGGAAACTAGGATTGGTAATCCTGCTAGCTCTGTAAGAATTAACACTAAATTACACAACTTGCTCAAGACCATAGATCTTTACAAAAGCCCAGGCTTAAATCCACATTCCTCACTGCTAATGGCAGACAATTTATGACTCTACTTTTTTTTTTTTTTTTATTAAATCATAGCTGTGCAGCTCTGCTTAACAGGCTAAGGCGCCAGCCACGTACACCTGAGCTGGCGGGTTCAAATCCAGCCGGGGCCCGCCAAACAACAATGATGGCTGCAACCAAAAAATGGCCGGGCGTTGTGGCGGGCACCTGTGGTTCCAGCTACTTGGGAGGCAGAGGCAGGAGACTCGCTTGAGCCCAGGAATTGGAGGTTGCTGTGAGCTGTGATGCCCCAGCACTCTATCCAGGGTGATAGCTTGAGGCTCTGTCTCAAAAAAAAAAAAAAAAAAAATCATAGCTGTGTACATTAATGCAATCATGGAGTACAATGTGCTGGTTTTATATACAATTTGAAATATTTTCATCTAACTGGGTAACATAGCCTTCACGGTATTTTCTTAGTTATTGTGTTAAGACATTTATATTCTACATTTAGTAAATTTCACAGGTACCCTTGTAAGATGCACCGTAGGTGTGGTCCCACCAATCACCCTCCCTCCACCCATTCTCCCTCTCCTCTTTCCCCATATTGTTGGGCTATACTTGGGTAGTAGGGCTGAGTACATTGGATACTTTTTCTTCCATTCTTGAGATACTTTGCTAAGAAGAATATGTTCCAGCTCCATCCATGTAAACATGAAAGAGGTAAAGTTTCCATCTTTTTTTAAGGCTGCATAATACTCCAGGTATACATGTACCATATGACCCCACTTCTTAAACACTTATTCCTGCCTATTCCACCACTACCTGAAATCTAAGATGCACCTATACAGAGCCTCCCCTCAGCCCCTCAGGCCTCTTACCTAGATCTCCGTATGGCCATGCTTTGATCTCACACTGAATTAAAATATTTCAAATGGCTCGGCGCCTGTGGCTCAGCAGGCTAAGGCACCAGCCACATACACCTGAGCTGGCAGATTCGAATCCAGACCAGGCCTGCCAAACAACAATGACGGCTGCAACCAAAAAATGGCCAGGCGTTGTGGTGGGCGCCTGTAGTCCCAGCTACTTGGGAGGCGGAGGCAAGAGACTCACTTGAGCCCAGGAATTGGAGGTTGCTGTGAGCTGTGATGCCACAGC